>JAABKK020029465.1:0-15978 GCA_011634745.2 Catotricha subobsoleta | reverse complement strand
CATCACATAATTTTTTTTCTGTAGTATGTTTTATACAGTACTAGTAAATGTTTATCATTGACCGACATTTTTTTAAAATTTTTGACTATCGGAATTTACGCAATTTGATCCAAAACGTCGGAACGTGTAACGTGCCTAACGGTGGAATTGCCCATATGTAGAAATTCATATGCAATGAGAAATACTTACGCAGTGCTAAACTTTTCAATAGATTTATTTACGTTCAATCAAAGTATGGTCCAGACCATGTCTCACAAATATTTATAGGAGTTCAACAAGCGCTTATCAGCAATTAATATATCATTGAATAAGAGAAGACAATATAAGTTTCAGTATATACATACATACATATATCTATAAACAAAGACATAATTTAAGATCATTAATTTCATGGTAGTTTTAATTTAATACATAATCATAAATTTTCTTTGAAATATTTCAAATATCCTATGAAATGTCACATATTTATACCTCCCGCTAGTAAAATCATAAATTATAAATACAAAAATCTGTATCAACGATTTATTTTATATCATATTCAATAATATAATAGAAAATGATGTTAATAAAATCATATAAACGGCATGGGGTCCTTATCTTATCTTAAAAACACCTTTAAAATAATATAATGAAATCAAAATCACCATTTCTCATTCGGATTATTAAAAAAAAAAAAGAAAAAATGTTGAAGATAACCATTCAGTTGAAACACGTTTCCTTAATTCATTCTATTTTATATTAATATGATTTTAAGAGTGTTGTTCAAACATTAATTAATAGATTAAAATTGCTTATGTTCGTTTAGTTGTTCATTTATTCCTTGGCTCAAACCAATTTGTATGTATATTTATTTTGTATAATTAAAAATTCGTAAATGCGAACAATTCGTATACGGAATCAATATTTAAATATTTAATTATAATCTTGATTTAAAAAAAAAGTATTGTCAGTACCTAAATTACAAGTAGACATAATATTATCTATATTAGCGTTAATATCTATTGTCAATTTAAACCACCAGATATAAGAAAATTTAATAAATACAATACAATAATATGTATATGACAAATGGGAATTGTGATGCAAAGAGTAAGTTTAGTACCCATGAATTTGGTAGATTATTTTTATTATTGCATCAATATCGTCCAATTTATTTAACATGATTTTCGATTTTTTTTTTTCGAATACAACAAAAATAGAAAAATATTTATGTGACAACGGTGATAAAAAGCCATATAAATTAGCGTTTCAATTATTTTGGAATTAATTTTATGATGATAAAAATTTGCATACGTTTTGATTACATTATTTTGAATTTTGAATGAGACGTCACACTCGCATAACTATTTACGATATACTCGAATAGTGTGATTTCAAAATGATTTTGTATATTTGTTTGAACTAGTTTAAATTTCAAATTTCTTATTTCTTAAATTGAAAATTGGTTTCGTTGCGTAAGTAATAGTATAGTAACTTATATTTATTCTATTATTCAATTAAAATTTTGATTCATTATTGAATTTCACTCTGTTTATAAATTATATAGCCTACTAAGTAGGCTGGGCATTATCGATTTTCGGAGAAATTATGGCTTGAGGATCCAAAATAGTTGCGTTGACTTAGAAATTTTCTAAACCGAATAATTTGTTATTTTGTTATTGCGTTTCCACAATATTTTGATCGATTTTGATTTTTGTGTGTCCAACTTTCGATCGGTTTTGGTTTTTACAATTCTAATTTACGAGCGATTCTAATTTTCGAGATTTCATATTTTATCTAAATAATTATTAGATACAATTTATCATAATTTTATCTTATCTTATCTAGATAATAGTCTTCATTATCTTTTGGAACACTGGTACCAAATCCATTGGCAGTTTTTTATTCTATATAAATGAAAAGAAATTCTTTTATTTGCACAAACATAATAATTGCTAAAGCATAAACCTATATATTCTTTTCAAAATTTCTGACAAAATATGAATCTACTCTCATAGAGAATTGATTTTTTTGTTAAATCATTTGATGATTGATTCATTTTCAATTAAAAGAATATTGCCATAAAAAATCATTGCTCAAGTAATCATCGTTTGAATAGATTGAAAACACTGATGACAAAGAATTATTAATTATATTTTTTTTAAATCTCTAAAGACTTAAAGTTTTTTAAAAATATAAGCACAGATAGATTTTTTTTTACAAAAATCATTAGCTAAGTATTGGAACAGTTTCTTACTCAATTTTCATACCTTTCCTAAAACTATTAAGCATCTTCTACAAGGATTTAAGGTTTAAAAAATTTGTAAGGATTTTTAACACTGATATGAAATATATTTTTATTTTTTTTTTGTAGATGCGACATAAGCGTAAAAAAGTCGTGTTTGTATTAAAATCCTTACAAATCTTACGTGTAATTTTAGAAGATGCTTTAACCAAATGAATGCACAAAGTGTTTTTAAATTCAGAATAAATCATAACAAAAAATTTCACTTAAATTTTTAATCAATTTATTATTATTATAATTATTTTATTAATTTTATTAATTTTACAATTCTATAGTTGAGGTGAATAGGGCCAATTGTTTCAATTAAAATTATCATTTATTCTATACAACATAATACAACTATGTTCTTATTCTCTCTCCGAATCTTATAAAAGTAATTATTCTAGAATCCATGAAATTTAAGTAAACAGTTTCTAATGTCACATTCAATCTAATAAGTACTTTCTTTTGAAAAATAACAGATTGAAATTGACATTTTCAAATTTAATGGTTTCAGAATTAATAATATTTAAAAAAAAAAAATTATACAACGTTTTTCCAAATACACAATACTGATTATCGTTTCAATAAATTTTTATCCTCACACAACACACACACATCCATTCGTACATGTTTTCTATTTATTTATATATTTTAAAGTTGTTTTCTATTTATAGTAAATTACGATTTTTTAACGAAGCCAAATATTGTTGAATTGGTTTATGAATATGATCACCCTGCAACATTAAATTGAAATTTATCAAAAATGTATATAAATAAATAATTATTCAAATTTATTTAAATTCGAAATATACCTTTGGAACAAATCCTTGTTTGCCAACTTCATAATCGACACGATATATTTTTCCATCATCTCCAATATATTGATAAAATCCCATGCCATTCGTTCCTCCTTCAACGTCATTTTGTTTCTTTGCTACTGAACCTTGTTCTTGGGCAAAAATTCCGTTTTCAGTTTCAAAACTTTTCATATTTAATATATGATTTATTTATTTTTGGTACATTCAATATGGACATAAAAAATACAGAAAACAAAAAAAAAAAAAATTGTGACAAAATATTATAATAAATTTAATTTTACTTCTATCACTTCTTCTATCACACTAACAAGCGAAAAAATGCTTACAAATAATCATATTTCTTATGTTGTTTTTTCTCTTCTTGTCGAATGATTTTCCATTTTCCTTCATCATCGTAACGTGTACGTGGCCGAGTTGTCGTCTTGGGTCCAGCTGTTGTGGTCTGTGAAAAAGCAAACAGAGATCGTTTTTTTCTACCATTTGAAACAATGGATTGTGTTGGATTTTCTGGATTTGAATTAATTTTAAATTGTTCAGGTGGTGCCAATTCGTAAGAATTTATTTGATTTGAGGATTGTTTTATTTCGGGAAAACCATATTGTAGTAGAATCGTAGGTGTTGGGATCTCAAATTCATTTGCATTGAATGGATGGATGTCACTACTTACGGTTTCATATTTATCAGGACTGCAAAACAAATTAAAAAAAAATGAAATATATTAGTAATTATTAAAAGTTAATAAAAAAATTAATTTTGTTTTTTTTTTGTTTTATAAATAAATAAAATATTCTGTCTATATTTTGGCGAATAAAAATTAAAAAAAAAAAATTAAGCCTAGATTTTTTTTTTTTATAATTTAATAATTTTTTGAAAAAACTCAATCACACGCTTTAATGAATCACATTAAATATATGACACCTATAATAAAGATTAACCAATATTTAAATAACGATTTGCATTTTAATTTGGTTCATAATCTCTACAAGATCTTAAATTATTTTTTTTTAGTGAGGCGGTGTCCACTAACAAAGCACCGTATAATTTCTATAATTTAAGCAAAAAATGTTTCGTACAAAGAAAAAAACAATAATAAATAAACTTATTCTGACTGTGTTCACTGTTCATATACCTCTCTATTTACAAATTGAATGTGGCATTTATTTGTTCTCATTTAAATTAGAAAAAAATTCATTAAATAAGGAAAATTATTCTTAGGATTTTTCCTAAATGACTTCAGAAATGTCTGATCTGATCTAATTCTTCATGAAATGTTAATAGAAATAAAACGAAAATTCGTATAGATATCTATTCGTGTTTTTTTTTTCTATAAATATTAAACATTATAGTGGGCAGCGTTGGCATAGATATAAATAGATCGATCATTTTCAATAAAAAAAATAGATCATTTTCAGATAATTTTCAAAAGTGTAATTAATTAAATTATGAAATATTTCGCTGGCTCCACAAGTAAATGACTCTTATTTCAAAATCCAAAAACAAAAGTGCTCTTATTCAAATTTCATATTTAAAAATCGCTCTTTTCAAAATTATCCAAAAAAAAACTAAAAATTATTCGCTCTTATCAAAATTTCATATTTAAAAATCGGTCTTATCAAAATTTTCACAAAAAAAAAACTCTTATTGCAAAATTCAGTAATAATTCGTTCTTAACAAAATTTTATGTTTAAAAATCGCTCTTATTGGCAAAATTTTGTTAGGTGAAAATTTTAATAAGAGTTTTATTTCTTCGAAAATTTTAATAAGAGTTTTTTTTTGTTCGAAAATTTTAAAAAGAGTTTTTTTGTTCGAAAATTTTAATAAGATTTTTTTTTCGTACTGTAATAAAGCCTAATAAGGAATATATTTTAAAATAATATTAATAAGAACGATTTTCAAATATAAAAATTTGACGAGAGTGATTTCCAAAAAAAAAAAAATTAATAAGTAAGAGTCTTCGGTTTTTGGATTTTGAAATAAGAGTAATTTTCTCGTGAAGCCATCGATTTATCACATTTCAATTCATTTGGTAAAAATTTATTTGAATTTATCACATTTTAATCGTTTTGATATTATACTGTGTTCCATCTTTCTATTAATTATATATATTATATATGGAATCTAACATAGCTTATAAATGATTATGAGAACGTTGATTAATTACTACTTAAAAAAAGAGAATATTAACGCTATTAAACGAAGAAATTATGAACTTAATAATTTATAATAAATTAACAAAAATGATTATATGATGCGTATTCGAGCTATGATCCTATTGAATCTAAATTATATAAAACGTCGGTATAGTATATACGAAAAAATGCGTAATTACGATAAACAATTTTCAAGTAAACAACGTTTTCGTATTTTGTGAGGATTTAGTTATGTATTTTAAATATTATATAATAATCGAAATGTTCTATCTATGTTTTACAAGTTCTTTTAAATATCATAGTTGTAATTTATATACATTCGAATTTTCGAAAATAACACACGTATATTGTTTGGGCTTGTTTGTACTGATGTTCATGACCGAAGTATCACCCTCTAATTAATGATATTTTAATTATTAAATGGCCGAAGTGCTCATAGGCTAATCTACAGTAAAGATATTCATATTAATTAAATTTAAAAAAAAAACATCTAAAAGTGATCTGTTTCCATATGTCATTCGGAAAAAAGATCCCATTTTCTAGATCATCCAATAAAGATCATGATCTAATCTATAAACGTAATCTTTAAATCATTGATCTAAGATTGTGTCAACACTGATAGCAGATAAATACTCAATAAGGATTTAATATAGATTCAGATAATTAGCGAAATAACTGTAATAATAATTTATATACCTGTAATCTCCTTTAGACTCATCATGCATATACGGAATGTTTTGTCCAAAATAGGGTCCAAATCCTCCATCATACGGATACGGAATATGAATGTATTTACCCAATTCTCGCATATCAGCAACATGTTGGTATGCTCGATCATTCATTGGTATATATTGTCCTGTTAAAATGATCAAGGTTATTATAGATTTATATTTTAATTGAATTTCGAAATATTGTCTTTTTTTTTATTTATTTATTATTTCTTCTATAAATATTATAAATGTTTTATTTAGATTTTTGGAGCTGAGCTTCAAATTTGTCCAAAACAGCAAATTTATTGTTCAATGCCAATATTATATCATTTAAACAAAGTGGGTTGCAAATACTACTTATGGAAGTATATTTATAAATAAAATTTATTATGTGTTATTAGTATAATAGGAAAATAATTTTTATATTCTCAATAAATGTTTATTGAATTATTGGATTTTAAATTGATTATTTAAATGAATTACATAATATTGAGGAAATCGAAATACATTTTCAAATAAAAGTAAATTTATGATTTCATATTTCATTATTTTGCCTTTGTTATAGCATGGAGAGAAAAACAATATTAACATTAATTGGCTTTGATTATTTAACGGTTAATGGAAATGTAGGTAGTGGTGGTTACCAATTAATGTTTGGATATTAATCACTGACTAAACTCTTTAATAGAAACACCAATAAAGAATAATAATTTAGACCTGTTAAACACGATGCAGAATTATGTGCCTTTTTATAAATGCTATAATATCATCATTTTTTTTTTACATTTTGAGTGGTTTTATCATTTATGTATTAATTCCCACAAGAAATATAAATAAAGAACAATAAAATAACGACAATATATACTAATTGTGAGAGAATCATGCATCGTCATAACAAACACTCCATTTATGTTTAAAAAATTGTCATTTTGGTTTAATAACTGCTCAGCTGATTGTTTCATTACGGTACATATAGTTTTTTTTTACGATATTGTGTTACAAATGAAAAAACAAAACC
This sequence comes from Catotricha subobsoleta, assembly GCA_011634745.2. NCBI lineage: Eukaryota > Metazoa > Arthropoda > Insecta > Diptera > Cecidomyiidae > Catotricha > Catotricha subobsoleta. The sequence goes on along the minus strand of JAABKK020029465.1, from coordinate 9,016 downwards.
GAGTAGAGAAAAATGAAAATATTTCATAAAATCTGCTTGCAGAAATATATCATCCTCTTTACAATTCAATTTTTATTGTTCACATCTCTCTCTCTCATACTTAGTTAGTTATTTAAATTATTATAATAAATATCAGATTACAAACAGAAAAACAGTAGCACGTGAATGTCATTTTTTTTTCTTCTTTATATTAATAAATTATATATGCGAAAAGTGGTCATTTATAGAAAGCCGTAAAAAAGTCATGATTTTATCTTCTATTATAACTGGGATTGAATTATGGTGATTATTAATTAAAAAAAGAATATAAAAAAAAACAAATAGTATTTCAATAAAAATTCATCCACGTAATTTTAGATAATGGACAATCATAATACGTAGGCATATCGCTTATGAGTATATAGCCTTTTATTTCTATTATTCAATTCAATTAAACTAATCATAATAAATATAATTATATTTTATTACATTTATCAATTAGCTTAAACTAATCTCTACTACTTAACTTAATTAATATATTAATAAATATTATGACTTTATTGTAAAGTGAAATCATTGACAAATAATATCTATTTTATATTCATATATTTCCACGGATATATACTTAATCACGTCCAAGTCCATGTATAATTTAGACAAAGGATGTGATTTGAAAAATAAATGAAAATGTTTACACTTAACTCATTTTATAAAGTTTTTTTTTTTTTTTGTTTACTGTAAAATAAGTTAACCTACTGGGGGTAAACTAAGGCTATGTCTAAAATGTAAAAATAGAATTCATACAAGTATAGTATAGGCCGCTGATAAAACAGCAATTTAATAATGCATTATAAAGAAACATCAATTATTATATGTAAATTTAAAATCAAAGCGTCTTATCGGCATAAATCGAGTCTAAATCAAATTTAATATCTCGGTTTATTTATTATTTATAGACGATCTGTATAAATTATTTCTGGAATGCGTTTTAATTTGCATTTTTCGTATGAAATTTCAAAAAATTAATATCGCAAATGGCTCCGCTATTACAGTGTAAGGTGTAACGTTTTTGTAAATGCATAATCAATTATGGATATGTATGCGCTATACATTCTGATTGAATGCGGTGAATACTTTTGTTTTTATGCGTTTAGGTTCTGTCGAAAGTCTCTGAATTTAAATAAATTATAATTTGGCACCAATTTATTAGATCTTATAACCGAATCGGAAGTAATAAAAGGCTTGCTTATGATTGCAATTTCAAATTTGTATTAGAGACCGACGTTCTCAACACACACACACATTTTTTTATGAGAAAAAATGTCGGTAACTATTATATTTAAGAGTCAATTGAATCCTGTCTAGTTATAGTTGTTGAAAAAGCTTTTGTATTAATATTTAATAAAAATTTAGAATTAAAATAATAGATTTAAATATGCTATTTAATTAGATTTAGAAATTAAATGTCAATAATTGTTCGAATGTAATTAAAAATTCTGGTTAACATTATTTATTGATTAATATTAAAACCTAGAAATTAATTGAATTAAATTCCTGTGGCTGATTGGTTACAATTTATTTATTATTAGTCATCAGCTCTATGTTACAGTTGTTATTAAAGTTGTTAAAATGTTGATTCATTTTGTTAGCATCAGAAACAAAGCGCTTTTAGCATAACTAAAAGACTTACCTTCATTTGTTCGCATATATCTTCCAGCCGATTGACTATATTTATACGGATCATATTTACCATTATCTATTGCATTGATAGCACCAAGTCCTAGACAGATCTGAAAAGTTAAATGATAACAGTTTTGAGTCTTCTGAAACTTATACATTTTTATTTTATTTATTTTTTTAGATTCCAACATTTTTTTGGTAAAACTACTTTTTCTTTGAAACCCTTTTTTCAATTTAAGCAATTAACGAAATAATATTTAATTTTATTTTCTTTTAATTCAAAGTATTTTTTTTTTTTTAATAAATTAAGGAGGTACATAAAATATTTTAAAATAGTTTTTATTTAAAATAAACTAAAAAAATATGGAAAAAGTTTCTTAGTTTTAAGTTCAAATGTTATTAATAAATAAAAGAAAAGGAAGGCGAATGTCAATTGATCCATTAATTTATGACACCAAAACCAACGCTAAATTTCTAATATCCATAATTATTTTTAAAGAATTTTACTTATATTAAGAAATTGATTCAACCGAACCAAAAAGCTAGATCATAATTTTGTTTAAACGTGACATTCAAACAAGCAAATAAATTTTAATTCAAAACTAAGCCAAATAAGCAAAACAACTCAATTAAATATTTAAAGTTCAAATATAAAATGGTAACCGTCATCTATTGCTCTAAATTATCGATCATACAACGGTTATTATTGTGTAACTGCGATCATTAATTTAGTTGCTATTTTTGATCGAATAGAAAAACAATCAAATTTGCAAAAAAGAAAAAAACAAATTACTCACCACAATAGCTGCACATATGATTTTCATTTTCACAATTTTCTTTTTTTTAAATTAAATTATCACAAAAAAAATTCTAAAGTTATTTATTTACTAAAATTATTTTCTTTTCGTGGAACACTTTTTGTTTTTATAATCAATCGTAATTCTTAAAAAAAAAAAAATGAAATACGGATTAATATTTGAAAGGAACTTTTTTAAATACACTCACAATTAACTAACATTAGTTTTTGATATAAGAATGATTACTTTCCCGGATGAAGTCTCGAAAAGAAATGTGAGAATTATATTTTTCACGCTAATTTAAATACCTAAGCTGTGTTGTGTTGTGAAATAGTGTGGGTCGGTATTTTTATTTCGACAAACCAAACAGAAAAAAAAAAACAAAACAAACCAAATGCAACAAAATAATAATCATAAGTTGTTGTTGTTGTTGTTGTTCTTCTTCTTGTTTTTCCTAAAATATTTTGACTTCTTATATTCTTCAATATTTTTTCTTGTTTGTTTTTATTTTGATTTTTTTTTATTTTTGTTACTCTCGCGTTCGTTTTGTTTGGTTGTATTTTATAATCTTATTGCTACTTTGTAGTATTCAACGTCCTTTAGCGTAAGCGTAACGTATAAGATATTGGTTGACATAAGAAATATCGATAATTAACATACGGGAATAAATTAACGCACTGGACAGTATTTTTTTTTTTCACTGTAAAATATGCCTAAAAATAAGTTGCCTATAATTTACACCACCTAATTTATGACTGCACAGCGCGCGCACACATTTTAAAGATACCGCAATTCGTAATTAAATAAAATAAAATAATTAAGCAAAAACATAAAAAAGAAAGATAACTGATTTTAATGTTTTTTAATTTCAAATAGGTTTGTACACATATATTCCATAATAATTTTATCATCACATTTAATTTTCGAACATTCAAGTTCACAAAATAAATTTATTTAAAGCGAATAATATATTGATCAATATTAGCTGATGTCATACGAAAACCTATACGAATATACGAATATACGAATATTGAATATATATTAGATTTAATTGAAATGTTTGAATTCCATTTCAATGCAAAATTCTAAAAAAAAAAATTATTTATTAATTTTTTTTCAATTTTGAAAATTGATTTATAATGTTTGACATCAATCATGTCATAGGAGATAAATAGATGAAATGTTGTTAGTGAAAAATATGAATAAAATTACAATTAAAGTGACTGAACATTTTGTGCATCATTTCAAAATGCCTGGGAATGATTCGCCACTATATTTATGGTCTTCAAACGTTGATCATTTGTTTATAAATTTTATTTTACAATTGTCATAAACGGTGCAGTTAGAAGAAAATTTAAATATGCATGAAAATAAACATATAATTATTATTATTTTTTTTTTTTTCATTTTAATGTCGCTCGATCTTGATGTCATCTCTCTGACTAACGTTTTCCAAAATCTACATAACGATCATAGTATTTTAGAAAATTGTAAAATATGCATAATCTTGCATAATATTAATTTGTTTTTTTGTTTTTTGTGTTTTTTTTTTTTAATTATATTTGTATAATTTTGTATATTCTGTATGAGACATCAAATAAAATTAACTTGAAATTAAGAATTAATAATTTTTATTTTAATATAAAATTTATAGTTAGGGATCATTGCAACTATAACTCTTGTTTATTAAGCTTGTTATAATTTTTCGATAAATATTCGGTTTTATTAAAAAGAAAAAAAAAAATGTAAAAATATATATACTTTATATGAGAAAACAAAAACTTTATAACTTAGTTTAATAATTTTTTTGTTCTTGTTTTGATTTTGTTTTGGTTTTGTTTTGATTTTTTTTTTATTGGGTATTTAAATATAGTCTGGGTCATTCACATGTAAGAGATTTAAATTACCAAAAGGTAGCTATTGCAAAAGCTATATAATCAAATTGAAGTGTAGGTAGAAATGTAGAAGCGTAGAATTTTTTTTTTCTTTTATGACATCGATTTGAAATTTAGAGGATATAGATAAATATAAATGCTTTATAGAAGATAATGAATTATTTTGCTTAAATGATATTAAAAGTGACGTCATTATTGAGTTTACATGTTATTTTATCTGTTTTTGTTTGTGTGTCACAATAACAAAAAATGTTTAAAGAAAAGGACACACTATTTAAAGTAAAAAAAAAAAAAACTTTATCTGAAATTTATTAAGAATTATTTGCCACCAATATTAATTAGTGTGTATCTGGAAAAATTTGAAAACATTTACAATGTCATTTATCGATTTATTATTTTCGACACAAAACGGCAAATATAATAATAATATAATGAAAATGTTTGGCTCTAAATTATAAAAAAAACAAAAACAAAAACAAAATAAACAAAAATAAATATATATTAAAAAATTGGAGATTACTCTGTATTCAGAAAAATGTGATTGCTATATAAAAAAAAAATCGCGCATATATTATGACTGCGTATAATGATCGGAATGGCGCCATTTATTTTGAGGTTAATATAATTTCAAATATTTTGCATAATTTTAATTTTTTTTTTTTTTTTATATTAAACCAGTAATTTGTTTATAAAATGATAAAATCCACGCTGTGAGTTGAATGTGTATATAATTTTGTCATGTTCTTGTCCAATACCCTAAATCTCAATCGAAAAAATGTATAAAATATCTTTTATACTTTTTAAATTAATTCTAAAGCCAAAAATCTTCATTATATAAAAAATCACATTTCTTTTCATAAAATATTTTCATGTCATTTTTCGTTTAAAGGTATTTTTATTTTGTTTTCGTCGAATGGTACCAAAGAAATGGCGGATTTGATACAATGAAAGATGAAGATTTATAACAACAATACAAAGGCCATTTAACACCTCACTGGTGTCAGTGCAGTTTTTTTTTTTTTCGTTCAGAACATTGAAATACAATATGGTTTGAATTTTTGTTTTTTTTTTGTTTTTTTTATTAATGTTAATAAAATGCATTTTTTACAATGTCTGCCAATATTTCGATGGTACGATCAAAAGGCACAAAGCGTTCGATATTTTTACAGCTTAAAAATTTATTGTTAACTTTATCAAATTTAAAATATGTAATAAAATCAAAATTAAGAAAGTCTACTTTAGTCATGATTTTGAATCATATGAATGACATCATATGACAAAATAACTGCATTTCCATATAGGTCAATAAATTTTTGTTTTTCAAAGGATCTGTATTCGAATATTGATCATAACACTAACACTCAAGAATATATATATTGTATATTGATTTTTATAGCGATAGTTATTTTCGTTTCGTTATTCAATATATTATCAAATGATTAACTCAAAAGATAATGTTACAAAATAATTGCAGCACTAAAACTGAAATCAATTTTCTTATTATTTTTGTAACTCGATATTTTTATTTTTAATAAAATCGTTAAAAATATTTTATTTTAATTGTTTTTATTATAAATTTTAAGCATCCAGCGATTTGAAAACTTTTTTTTTTTTTTTACAATTCACTTAAGTATTTGAAGTAACTTCCAACTCGATTTCGAATTCGTTTTTAACTAAATATGTAGTAAAATAATTGAATGAAAAAAGAAAAATTGAATTTTCTTCTTAGCTATTTTGTCGATATCGGTGCAATGGGAATTGAATTTACACTACTTATACATTGTTTTCGAGAAACCTATATTTATCATTCTTGATTTGTCATTTGTAAGGAATTTTTTTTTTCTTCATAATAACGTAAAATGAGATAAATTATTTAATAATTCCTACAAACAAATTATATCTTTATGTTTCCTATTTATACAAACATCGAATCGAATCATCAGCATTGCAAATAGAAATATCTCAGTGCAATTATTATAATTTTATTGAAATTCAAATAGCATTTAGCAACAGCATTCCCATTATTTTATTGGCGAGCCAAAAACAATAAATTAAATAATTTATATCAATTTGGTCGTCGATTAGGTGTTTATGGTGTTGAGGTAACTCACAATAATCTTTTCTGTATTTTTCTTTTTTTTTTTGTCGTCCGTTGCGATCTTGACTGCTGTTTCTTTTAAATACATAGTAAGTAGTAGGTCGCATAACAGTCGATAAACATTTTAGCAAGTATTTTTAGTAGTCGACCTTTCGATCATTATTTTTATTGTTTATTTTGAAGCAATATCTTTAATACACAACATTTATTATAGAAACTAAACATCTAAACAACATTTAATGTGACTGTTTTTTTTTTCTTTCTTATTCTATATAGAAATAAAATGCTACAATTTTTAATCTATAATTAATTATTTCTAATAAATGAGATGTGGGCGGTGTTTTTTTTTTTTTATTAAATTGCAATAATAATAATAAAAAATGCGGTTCGTCGCTTCAATTTTAAATCTTTCTATTGTGTTTAGTGTTATTTTTTTTTTTCAAATTGGAATAAAATTGAAAGCTATTAATAACAGTATTATTGCAAATCTATTGAGCTGAATAGATTATATAATAAGATTTTTTCATTATAAAGCATAAAAGAATATATTCTATATTGCCATTTAAATGTTAGTTTTTCTGATGATACATATTTCCAATTCGCAATTCCATATTATACTTATATTATTTCTTTTAAATAATAATTTTAATTAGAATATAGTTAGCCAATGAGAAGCTAATTATATATTTAGATTAGGTTAGAGGTTCAGTGTCAACAAGTTACATTAAATGATGGACATTAAAATTAATTAAATTCTCTGTTGGATTCGAAATTTTATTGTAATTTTTTTTTTTTTTTATTTTACTCTGGGCCATTTTATCATAAAAGGTTTAACGTAAACTGAGTTAAACACTCTGTTTAAGCAAAACTATGTAGAACCAAGTTTAAACTTGATTGAAAGATTTATATCAAGTTAAACCATGAGCTGAGTAGTGACACCAAATTGTCTATTTGCAATGCTATTTATAGGGCGAACGTTACGTATGCGATTGAAAATTGGGTCGATTCTGGATATTTAATTCATGAATTAGATAGAGGTAACATTGAAAGTTAATTCTATTGATCAAGCAGCAAGGAAGAGAAGGTTAAGGTGGCTTGGGCATGTTCATTAACTGGAAAAGAGCAGACTACCAAAAAGAGTATTGAATTCAATTTTATTGAAAATAAGATAAATTTTAACAAGAAATTCATTAATTGAAATTTACCTATTTGACCCTCTGTAAAATATTTGCGTGAAAATTAAAACAACCTTCCTCGTACTATCAACATTGTCATTTAAAAGATTTGAAAAATCATCAAAATTTCATTATTATTACAAACTCCATGAGTTTATTGACCAAGTCATCAAGAGAAATTTTTAAGCAGAATAAGAATGAAAAAAAAAGTTGTTTGCAATAAACAAAGTATCAATGCCCACGAAGGTCGTGTTATTTTCAATGTATTTTCAACCGCCAGACTTAATCATATGGCGCGTCATTTTGTAATTTATTTTTTCTCCCGAATTCTTCATATAAAGAATAGCATATTAGTTTTCAATAATCAAATTAACTTTAATGTGTATTTACAGAATGTGTATTTCCAAATAAACATGAGCACCAAAGTGTTTTAAAAGAAAAGTATAAAACCACATTTATTCAAAATAGGTTTACAGCACTTTTATGCATTTCACTGCATTCACAGTAACAATATTTTATTAACCCAAAAACGAATTTTAATTTGAGCATTTATTGGATTTATGTCGGATGGCGCCGATGTGCTAATTCCAATTTAAAACTTATAAATTTATTTTCTGGGCATTTCGTTTTTATGACAATTTGTTGAAATTAGTTGAGTTTTTTCGTTGGTCATGTTTATCCAACTTTATAATGCCTGCTAGCATTATATTATAGATGCGCACAGGCGAATTTCAGTTAAAATATTATAATGAATGAACATAAAACTCATTGCAATCTGTTTATTATTTTATGAGTGCGCTTCAATAAACTATCCAAAGGTAAAAAAAAATGTTTTTTTTTTTTTAATCTGAACAACAACCTGAATTTTGGTTTTCATTCTTTATTCTTTTGTAAATTAAAAACAAAAATTGCAATGCACTTTGTACATTATTGGAACCACAAAATTATTGAAAGAGGTTAAAAGTTAAGTGAATCTGGACGCAAATTAATATAATAAATTTCCCGCATTTATTTTTATTCTTTTGTATGAATAGGGTAAGAAGGTTTAACTTGAATCTCACAGCCAATTGCCACTAAGTATTACTTAGCTATCCAAATTTTTCTTCAATCCACTACATGCCTAGGTCTGTACATTGTAAACAATTATCAATTTAAAGAATGCAAGTATTTAAAGTTTAAATTTATTTAATATTAGCCACATTAGGAACGAATATAACAGATTTTTTTAGATTCGATCCATAAATGGGAGCCGACCTAAAATCTTCGGCGGCTGGCTAATATGATTTTTGAGATTTTTTTTTGCTTAGCCTGGCTAATTAGCCGCTGATTTTTCATTGGCGGCTGGCGGCTAATCGTTTTTTTTCTTCAAAAAATGATTATTTTACAAACAGA
>JAABKK020029454.1:0-15979 GCA_011634745.2 Catotricha subobsoleta | reverse complement strand
GATTTTCATAATTTTGAACCATCTCCGAGAAATATCGGGTACCGTAAACCGCCTTATAAGTATAGAACACTCTTAAGATATGTATATTCACTATGTCAATCAAGGGAAAAATTGTGTTGAATTTTAAACAAATTAACGTTTGGAATCAATTATATGTTATTTTATTTAATAATTTACGTAATATTACAGTTTTAGTTAAGCGCAATGCACAGTTAAATGAATTAATTTCTAAATGTATTTATGACCCAAAGACATGCTAGGCTGCATTGCAGACACATCAGAATTTAAGTTGTTAAATGATTGAAAGGTGCAAAAATACGTTTTGCTTTTTTTCTTTTTTTTCTTTTAATTATGTGAAATTAAACAAATTTCAAAAAACACATTAATATATTATTAATTATTTTAGACGGGTTGAATTAGCATTAGTAGATCTTCTTTCAAATAGTTGCCGATATGTTCGGAATTTTCACATAATATAAAAGTCAAAACAGTGTTTGGAATGAGCCTAAAACAACAAAATAATAGCATAATATATATAATTTTTTTTTTAATAATTGTAGTAATTAATTTTATTGTAAATTGTTCCTTGAAAATGATATTAATTCACCTTAGATCAAATAAGGATTTATTTAAGTCATCGTCATCAAATTTACTACCCATGGGTGAAACTAATTTAAAATCTTCACCTTCATCTTTCAAACACGATTGAACGAAATCATAGACCTGTGATAGTTTTTCATAAACAGAAAAAGTACCTTGAAGGTAAACACCATCAGGGAATCGTATACGAATTAATGCAAATTTATATTTATTAATTGAACGTAGCTCGTCTCGTTCTCGCATTGCCTTTGTTTTTAAAATTGATGCACTTTCAATGGCTTCTGATCTGTTTTTCAAAAAAAAATAAAAAATAAAAAACGGAAGACAAATGAATTCGAATTTTTACTCCAAATAATGTCGAAAAAGTGTTACAAACCTCAACTGTTGTTCTCTTTTTAATTCTTCTGGACTAATGCGAAAGAATTCTGGCGGTAAATTACATTTTCTTGTTTGCGATGGTAACAACACTTGTATATTTCTATCTAATTCTAATGCAATGACCTCCGAACAATTTAATGCATCCAATAGTTCTGAAAGTCCATTTACACCGCCAGTTGCATTATCTTCCGAATAAATTAGAAATTGATCATCATCAATGGTTTGTTCAATAAAACCAACTCCAAGTAAAAAATCTAAAGCGCCCTCAACTGGTTTTACTTTTTCACAAAATATACGATTTGACATACGAATTTTTCGATATTTTTCTTCATCCGGATGTTGAATAATATTTTCAAGATATTTCTTTAACGTTTCAATGCACGCACTAGATTTTTCTTTTGTGTTACAATTGATGATAATTAAGCATGCCGTTAATGATTTCTCTTCTTCCAATTGTTCGTAGAGAAATTCTTTAATTTTTATTTTCCATTCGTTTCTTGGTAGAATCTCTTCACCAATCATTGGGCATCTGTGAATGACATAAATATTTATATATATTATTTTACTAAGAATAACATGAATTAAGTCCTATCAAATTTATTTAATTTAAATCAATTAAGTTTATTATTGAATCAAAAATTACAACTACATTTCACAATGTTGATCGTTTTAGTAATTTATCGTAAGCTGTACGAGTTATAAAACATTCGTTCAACACAAATAGAATAAATATATTTACTCGTATAATAATTTTCTGTTGATAAACTCTTAAATTTCATTTAGTATGTCATTTAAAGTAGCTGATATTTTTATTGGTAATAAGAAAACGTTCATAATAGCCGAAATTGGACAAAATCATCAAGGTGACATTAATATAGCAAAGAAATTAATAGCAAGTGCAAAAGCTAGTGGTGCTGACTGTGTGAAATTTCAAAAATCATGTTTAACTGAAAAATTTACTGTAAATGCTATGCAGCGACCATACAAAAATATTAATTCATGGGGTAAAACATACGGTGAACATAAACAACATTTAGAATTCTCTATTGATGAATACAAAAACTTGCAAACATTTTCAAATGAATTAGGAATTATATTTACAGCTTCGGCTATGGATCAAATTTCTTTGATAGAATTGTACGATTTGAATGTGCCAGTTATTAAAATTGGTTCGGGTGACGCAAACAATATGCCATTAATTATGTATGCTGCTAGTAAACCAGTTCCATTAATCATTTCGACGGGAATGCAAAAAGAGAAAACCGTAAAGAAAATTGTTGAAATAATGAAAGAGAATAAAAAAAATAATTATTGTTTGCTACACTGTGTTTCATCATATCCAACCGAAGCCGAATATGTTAATTTACGACTCATTGAGGTTTACAGAAAATGGTTTCCAGATATTTGTTTAGGTTACTCAGGACATGAACAAGGAATTTTAATAAGTGGCACAGCCGTTTTATTGGGTGCAAAGGTAATTCTGAACATTATTTGTGTCTAATGCTATTTTGTATGAAAGTTGTTTATTCTGAGCGAATAAAAAACAAAAAAAATAAATAAATAAAAACTCAAAACTTCTCAATAAATTCTCAATTTTCAGGTAATTGAACGTCATTTTACATTAAACAAAGAACTAAAAGGCACCGATCATAAGCTCTCATTGGAACCAGATGCATTTAAATGTCTTACATCAGTTGTAAGAAAAATGGAACAATATATCAGTGAAAATAATCCAATAGAAACAGATACTGCATCTATTTATAACATTTTAACAAAACTTAATATTACGTGCAATGAAGACTTTTCCCTTATTGCATCGGCACTACAACCAATCGAACACAAAACAATACTCAATTGTGAATTTGATTGTTTCCATAAATTAGGTAAATCATTAGTTTACAAAAAATGCCTTGCATCAAATACAAAAATAATGTCAAATGATATTTGTGCGAAAGTAAGTGAACCTAATGGAATTCCAGCTGATCAATATTTTGAATTCATTGGCCGTGTGCTTCAACAAAATGTATTCATTGATGATGTTGTATGCGAAAGTCATTTTAACACTATATCAACATAAGAAAAAAATAAATATGCAAAAGGATCATTTTAAAATTAATAATATATATTCTAGAAACAAATGAATCACATATTTTATTTTCATTGTTTTTATTCGATTCAATTCATTTCAATTTTCGTTTTTATCCATTTATTTACTTACAAGAACGTTCACATAATAAATGAAATTATAAAAGAAAAAATTATATGAATATTGTATGAATAATTATAACTCGATTCAAGGTTAATCTTTGACCGATGCGCGATGCAGTATTACATTTGAAAAATATGAATAGAAAAATAGTTGAACAAAGTTGAAATATGACAGACTTTTTTTGCTGAATTGAAAATTGTTAATTATTGATTTATTTTTTTAATTGGCATTTTTTTTCTTGGACATAGTTGGTAGCTTACATTGATGCTCCCGATTATGTTTTTGTTTCTTTGTTAAAGTATATGAGCGAAATAGAGTCATACGAAATTTGTAAAACGTATCTCAATGTCTATACCGCACACTTTTTAGCAAAGAAACAAAAACAGCATCGGAAGGAAGCTCCAATATAGCACAGATGTTAACCTCTTACAATAAAAAAAAAGGAAGAAAAGAAAATACGAACCGGGAAAAAATTATTAAATATAGAAAATGACGACCTTCACATCTACACCTACACAGAACATTAACTAATAATATACATTTTATGTACAATTGAATTCTTGGAAAATTAAAACTCTCATTATAAGAACTGATTGATTGTCAAGGCATTTGTGTAGAGACGTTAGCCATATATTGAAAAAAAAACAAGCAAAACGAACATTATCCAAAGTTCAGATTGTCTGCTTCATTTATTTATTATATTATTTTAAATATTTGGAATGAAAGAAAATTATTTTAAATAAGCAATTGGTGTAATAGAAAATGAAATAAATTTTCAGAAATTTGGTACACCCAGTTAAGAATCATTGTCCATTCTGAAAGTATTAATATTCAAAAATTACCAACATAAAATAAATGGTTTCGATTAATTCAAAAAGCAAATATGAACCGAAAACTAAAATGTCGATGACATCACACTAAAATATATACATATTGAAAATAATAAATATATTGTTCCATCAAAAATAATACAATTCACAAAGAAAATGAAGTGAAGAAAAAACAAAAAAATTAACAGAAAAGGAAAAAAAGAAACATATTAGTGAAATCGTTTTTTTCTATAGCCGGTTGTGTAAAATATATCGAATAGAAAATATTTATTTATATATATTTACCTAAAATAAACACCTTGAACAGCTAAATTTCGATTGTGTTCATCCGTTAGAATTTTTGGTACATCAATCGGTTTGGTTTGCTCTAATTTTGCTTTCTTTTCCGCGTCTAATTCTTTTTGTACTTGAGCACGAATAGCGGCTAAAGATGTATTAAAATGGGTTGAATCTTTCTTTTGTCCTTGTATACGAGCCATTGCAGCCTCGGCAGCAGTTCTAATATATAAAATAAGTGATCAATTTAAAATTTTTGAAACTAGTGGTTTGAAGTTTTTCATCATATTTGTCATACCGGAATAAAAGATTGTGACTAAAATTAATTGTTAATAACCATTTGTTCAAACAAGTAAAAAATGAATGTAATGTAAAAAAAAAAAAACCTTGCTTCTGCAGTAAGTTCATTACGTTGTGGTGGAATATAAACATCACGATCTTTTTTTGTTAATTTTGAAGTACTTGGTGGTGGTCCAGTTTCATTTAATTTTCGACCAGGGCCGGCTAACTGCAATTGAATAACAACAGACAACAGTATTGATTACTTAATACATATGAATAAAATAAAAAAAGAAGAAAAATTAACATATAACCACAGGCGCCATAACAATGTTTAAAAATACTATTGTGCTGACTCATTTTTTATCTATTCGACTAACCTTAAATTTCGTTTCAGCTTTTTTCTTTTTGAAAAAGTTTTTAATTTTTTCTGCTGCTGACATTTTCTTCGAATACTTCTTGAATAATTAACAAAAGTACTTTTAAATTCGTGGTGTATGTTCGTAAGGTAATTTTAATTTAGCAACCGATAATTTAAGCTCTTCAATTTCTTTTAAAGTGCCTGAAAACAAAGATTTTGTGTCATTTGTTTAATTTTCAAATAAAATGGTAATTGATAAAAATATGATGAGTATATGAGCAAATGACATGACATGACATTTATAACAATAAATATAATATTACATACAATAAAAATAATTCAAGGTGAAATTGTAAGGTACATACTTGGTCTAATAAATCTATCGGTAATAACACCACCGTATTTATTCCAATAATATCCAATCAATACCAAATTCACGGATATAATTACTAAAAATATGGTTAACAAAATTGTTTGGAGATCCGTAAATGTAATTGGGCTACTTAAATTATCCGAAATCACTTGAATTATATTATGTGAAAAGCGTATGCAATCGTCAACAATTACAGAAAAATTATTTGGAAAAATTTCTATGTCGACAGGATTAAAATATGCACAAATTGTGGTTAAATTAAATAGAAATATATCAAAATTCATTGGCAATTTTGATGTGATTGAAAACAAAGAACTAAATTTATTATTTAAAACAAACAACAAAGAAAACAAAAATTGTATAGCTTTTCACAGATTTCGTTTTTCCTTTAATTTGTGAGTATCTGTAAAAAAAAAAATTGATTTATTTATTTTTATACGTTGCATGACAGATTTTAGTCAGACAAATGTCATCCAACTGTCCTGTTTATAAGTACGTAAATTGTTCGACAAAATGTTGTGTGTGTTTAATGGTAATTTGTAACATAGAAGATCAAAATTTCGTACACTTTATAAAAAGGCTACCAATGGATTGGTAAGGTTAGGCATATATGGTGATATCTGCACATTTTTCAACTTTAGAGTGTTGCAATAAATTCATTTTTAAACATATAAGTAAGTACTTAGCCGCAATTTTGAATAGAATTGTGAAAAAAAACATATTTTAAACAGTTTAAAAATATAAGTAGCCTAGGTGTCCTAGGTGATGCATCAACACATATAAGAAATCAATGTCGGGTGCGAATGTATACAAATGCATCGAACTATAAAATTGAGGAAAAATTCCAAAATACGATTTGCTTACAGCGCGGTTTTATTTTGTGTATGATTGAAAAACATAATTCAATTGACCTTTTTTTTTGGTTTTTTTGTTCAGCAATATTTTCATGGATAGATTTTTTTTTTCTTTGTTGTAAATTCCTAGGCAGTTGTATTAACTCGTTTCGGTGTGATGTCCTGTAACCTCTTTCAACCAACCACAAAATCTTATTTGATACGACGCTCTAGTTAATACAACATACAACGTACTGCGAATTTACGCAAAGCAAAGGACCGAAGAAGACAGGACAGGAATCCAAATCGTGCGTCCGAAGCAATGCGTCCCCGGTAAATCTTCAAAATCTTGAGATAAATATTCGAGAATATATTAAAAAAAAATAGTCAATGGATAATTTTTTCAAAATTTTTATTTTATTTCTTCAAAGAAATCATTGAACTTGTATTTTGTTTGCTCATATAAAGGTTTTTTAATCATTCATTTTCCTTTAAAAATTGTTAAATTATTACAGTAATAAATAAAAACTTGTAAATAATAATTGTCAGTTGCTTTGAGAGGGAAAAACCATTTTTTTTTAATTCATTTTTTCAATTTGTATCGATCATTTTAAAGCTAAAAAAAAATCCTCATCATTACTTTTTCATTTTTTTCAGTGGAAATATTTTTTATTTCATTTTTTAGTTACGAGTTTAAATTTGCCGCACGTTGAGCTGACAAAATAATAAATACCAACATAACAACAATTAATTTTCCTCATGTAAATTTGTTACACTGCCATAGAAATCTGTAACTAATACATAAAAATATTTTCCCTTCTCATTGTATCTCACAAAAAGTGAATATGGTTGAAATAAAACAAAAAATTTGAATAAATAATAGATTTTTGACATTTTTTTAGTTTAGCCTTGAATATTTATCTCAAGATTTAGAAGATTTACCGGTTGGTTTCTATAGAAAAAAGTTTTACGATTTAATCCTGAGAATAATAAAAAAAAATATTGAAGTTTTGTAAAGCAATTCAAAAGTTGTGGGGCTTAAAAGATGTAAAAAAGATAACTTTTTGAAAAAATCATTGACTTTCGATATTCTTTTAACTTTTAACTTAACGAGAGTTTAGCGAATCGCTAAAAGAGATGAGAATACCGCCCTAAGTATTTCACTTGAATGTAAGTTAAATTCTATAGTAATGAATAATGAATAAATTTATCAAATAAATTGAAGGTAGGATGTATTAAAACAAGCTGCCAATGAATGTGTACACGACTTCATTTTTGTAAGAAATTAAAAAAAAAAAATGTCGATGCTCCCAGGCTCAAAAAAAAAAGCCCAGTACAGAAATTTAATTCTGTGTCTTTTGGTATATTGACCATCAAAATCCGTCCGACCACTCCCGAGTTCCAACTCAATATGTAAAAAAAATAAATATAAAATTGGGTCCCACGATGCAAAATCGAAACAGTTAAAAAAAATGTTTTTTTGAAGAAAAAAAAAATCTGCGTCTTTTGGTATATTGACAAACAAAATCCGTCCACATGCATCGGCGGGAACAATAAAGAAAAAAAATCAATGTTCCCAGGTTCAAAAAATTTATTTAGGATATTGATTTTATTTTTTGAATTTTATTCACTTATCCATAAATCGAGTGTGATTAATGAATAACTTTTTCCATACACCGTAATCAATCTGCTGAAAATGCCTACATTTGGACGATGTACATGGGATGATTGATGCCACAGATAAGATTTATTAAGGAAAGCCTTAAACTTTCAATAAAACAATTAAAAATGTATAATTTTTCAATTTGGTTTGCATTTTTCTTTTTTTTTATTTTAATTAAATATAATCAATAAATTTATAATTTTATAATTTTTATTTTTATTTTTATTATTATTATTATTATTATTTTGCAAAAATATATAAAACTTATTCAGAATATAATTTTTAATTATATTAAACATTTATTCTTATTTTTTTTTTTTTTTTCTGTAATATAAACAAATGCTTATTAGCTTTTTATATACAAGACAAGATACAAAATATATTATTTTAAAGTATTTCAAATTTTATTTATATTAAATATTTTATAAATTTTATGCAATTTTAAATATTAATATTTTTACTTCTATTTTATTTTATATTTATATTACATTAAATATTATATTATTTACTTTTATAATATATTTCCAGAGTTGTTTTTCTATAAATATTTATATATTTGAATAAAATGACCGAAAAAAAATAAAATAAAATAAATAAATAATAATTGAAATTTTTTTTCATACATTCCGCGAATGTACAGTATTCGAAGGACATACACACAACTTAAGTAATATTCAATAATGTGCGTTTAAAGTCACATTACACGATTATACATTTCATAGAACATGTTCGTCTAACATTTCGTATTTTTTGAAATTTCTTTACTTCCAATTGAAGGTTCTTACAAAAAAAAACATCCATTAGAGACTCTCATTATTTTATGTAGACGTAACATTTCTCCATACATCATAACCTCCTTCGAACCCAAAAAAAAAAAGTTTTAAAGTAAAAACAAATATTTTTAAAAAATTTACACTAAAACTTTTTTTACAGGGCTCGGAGGAAGGAAATCTGCGTCTCCATAAAATAGATGTTTTTTTTTTGTAAGAATCTTTAATTGGAAGTTATTCAAAAAAGTATACGAAATGTTCGACGAACATATTCTATGAAATGTATCATCGTGTAATGTGACTTTTACTTACGCGAATGTAAGTATAAAAAAAACAAATACCCAAACGAATTATTATTTATTTATCTATTTTTTTGTTTGTTTGTTTTTTAAATTATATATGAGTAATTATGATTTTGTTAAAGGTAATAGAAATCTATAAAATATCTAATTTGTGTGGTTTGACTTTTATTCATTTTATGTTTCGATCATTATTTTTAATTTATTAATCATTTAAAATTTTATGCAGAAAAAGACCACACAAAATAATAAATAAAAAAGTAACCATCAATTTGATTAATCACAATATGTAAAAAGCACTTTTAATTAATTTTTTTTTTTTCATTGTCATAAATACAAAAAAAAAATTTATTAAGCAATTATTTTTATTTTTTTAAAAATATATATGAAAATGGGGTCAAAGGACATTTTTATGTTTTCCATTGTAAAAAAATGTTTTAATCATTGATCAAAATTGATTCTAGATAAACGTTTTCGTTAGAGCTCATGTCAAAATATTTTTTTTTTCTAAATTAATATATTTTTGTTCATTTTTCGCTTATTTTTCAAAGTAAATTTTGAAAATAAGCTTTAGCTAATTTCTATTGTTCAAAATTATAACAGAAAAAAAAATTATTAATTGACTTTTGATGTTTTTATTTACTTTTTTTTAAATCAATCACATTTTCATTTAATTTCTTAATGAATGTAGGTATTTACGATTTTTGCGGAAAACCAAATTTTTAATTAATGAATTTTTTTTTCGGTGGTGTGAAACCAGATTTTGTATTTTGGAAGAATAACATCTTTAAATAATTTTTTTTTTAAATTTCCTTTGACCACATTTTCTCTCTTAATTAAATATTATATATATTAAAATGTATTTATTTTATTATTTTATTATTTTATTTCTTCTTTATTATAAATAAGACTAGCATTTTAAAAACTACGCAATTGGTTTTTGTTGTTGTTGTTTTCATATTTTTTAAGGCATTTCCTCGATTATATAATTATTAAATTTAACTTACAAAACTACGGTAATTTGAATAAAAACTAAAGCCTGACGATAAATTTTATTTTAATTAAAAAAAAAATACAAATAATACACGAACATTTTCGGTTGCATTAAAATGTTTTTGAAATCAAAAATATGAAAAGGCATTTTTTCTCTTCGTTTTTTTTTTTTATTTCCTAAAATTCTTATTTGAATCTAAAGGATATTGCTTGTTTTTCCATTCACAACAGCTATTTTTAAGAAAAAAAAGTGAAAATCAAAATCTATTAATCTATAGATCATATATTTAAGCTAAAAGCTAAGCGTAATATTCTTTCTTCTTCATTGTATTTATTAACTTCTTGAAATAAATTGTTAGCTATTCGCAAATATAAAAAAGTATTTGTGTGTGGTAATCGGTATGTCTAGAATAGCGGTGTAGCTCCTAAAAGTGTTGCATATATAAAAATACATATTTGATCGTTTGAATTGAAAAAAGTTGCAGGCAAATAATTTTTTTTTGTTTTTTGTTCCTATTCAAAAGAAATTTTATAAAGTAGATTGAAAACAAATGTTTTCTTTTTTTTTAATATCTGACATAATAAGATATAGTTATATTTTATATATATATTTTTTTTTTCTTTGTTTTTGAAGACATAATCTTCGTCATCAATATTTTACAATACTCTTTTTATCAAATGGCTAATAAAATAATAAAATAAAATTACAAACTTAAAATCCAATAATTTCTTATATTCTATGCACAAGTTATAATAATAAACCCTACTTAATATCACTGTCATTGGTTCCCTTAAAATATGGCACATTGTACACTGGTATATTACAACCACTGTGTATGTGATCAATGACTTGTTGCTTTAATTGAAATACATGTTCTTTCAATGCTTTTATAACACTACCTAATTCGGTATTTTCACCTTTTAACACTTTAACTTTATCTTCTAATTTTGAAATACGTTCTAATTTACGTTTACGGCATTTTGATGCAGCTACACGATTTCGTTGACGTTTTCGTTCCAATTTAATTTTTTCTTGTGTTTCCATATCAATGGGACTTAATGGCGGTGAATTTGGTACTGTTTGTGGTTCATCTTTTATTGCCACTGGATAACTTTCGTCTAAAAAAGAAAAAAATTGAAAGAACAAAAAAAAAATATTTATTTTAGTTTTTAGTTTTTCTTTCTGTTTTCAGTAAAACTTTTAGCAAATTTTAGAGAATTTTGTGAAATCGGAAATATTACAAATTATTTGAAATCAGTCATCATTTCTTTTTTGTTTGTTTATTTAATTTAATAATTCATAAATAATATGTTCACGGTCAGTCTACTTCTATCTCCTACGATGTACATGAAACTCTGATGTTTTTGGCGAAATATTTTCATCAAAAGATGGTTATAGATAGGACTCATTTTTAAAAAAAATTATAATATAATATATATGAAATACTTATAATAAAACCAAAACTATAGAATGCACGTCAAAAATGAAAACAAACAAAAGCAAAGTGTTTTACGTCTTAACCATACGGTATTTATTTAAACCCGTACATGTTTCTGCCTGTCACAGCTAAAAAATATTATTGTATAAAAAAAATAAAAGAAAAATGAATAAATAAATAAATGTGATTTGTGTGAGCACGCGCAACTGACTTGCTTAATATATTTCACATCACAATACATATAAATGATATTCAACTGCATTGCTTCTAATTAATTTTTATAAATGAGTTTCAATGATTACCAAATTTTCAAATTATATACAAGTAAACATTTATGCATTTAACAATATATGTAATATTAATTGAATATGGGACCCGCGTAGTGTTGCACAAAATTTAATTGAATACACACAAAAATATATTCTTCTGATGCGCTGTAACTACTTAATATGCTTTAGATTTGCTTACATTAATTGCTTTTTGACTATTCTAATATGGGTGGACCATGTAATTACAATAAAATAAATTAAATATAATTTGTTATAATTTGATTATAATGTAGATTAGTCATTTTTCTTGTTCTTCGTGTTTTAAAAATTATTCTTTTATGAAAAGCATCAAAAAATAAACATTGAAAAACATATTTTCTGTGCTGCAGTTAGCCTGAGTATATTTCCTGCAAACTCCAATGGAGTGTTCCAGCCTTAAATCGTCTTGGAATCAACACTCTATGTAACCATATAAATAAATATGGTCAAATCGAATAGGAGGTTAGAATGGACTTTTAAAGTGTGATATTAATTATTATCTAACTAATCAACAAATCTTACTAATTGAATTAAACACAAGCAAAATTGAAAGAAAAAAACTTTTATTGTTAAACAAAGATGATAAAAACAATAATTTATTGTCAGCGACATTAAATGCAATAAAATATGAAAAGAAAAGAAAACAAAACGAAAACCATAGCATACGGCACCAACACCACCCACGTCATTAAAATTTATTAAAGTCAGTAAATACAGCAAATGCGAAGTAGATATTTTTATAATAATTTCTTATCTTCAGATTTGAATAAAAGCCGATAAAAATGTCGCCGATTGAACACTTGGACTTTATCAGCAAATAATAATAATAATAAAAAAAAAAAAATAAATAAATAAATAAATAAATAAAACAAAAACCAAAACGAAAACGAAAAAATGGTTTTATTACATTCTTTGTTTTATTGTTTATTTTCACATATTTCAATCGGAAGTGAACGAAGCAAAATTCATAAACAAAGGAGGGTTTGGTTTTATTTCTCTAAAATTTGCTAAATGTTTCTTTCTATCATTTAATGCTAAGTAATATAAATAAAAAAAAAAAAACTCGAAAAAAATTATGGACTTACCTAAATTGGTATACGTTATTGAGCCACCACTCATGCCAACTGTACTAAGAATTGTAGCTGTTGTTGTAGGTGTTGTACTAGTTGTACTAGCAGCAGCTGCTGTTGTTGTAAATTCGTTTTGTGAATTATCACCGTTTCGTAATGAATTTAATGCATCAACAAAACCCCGAGCATAATCTTCTTGTTCGGTTGTTACCTGAATATCAAATTAAAATAATATTTAATTAAATACTTAAATGAAAAAAACAATTAATTGAAGTAATATTCTGTCATATTCTGATTTTAGAAAAACATAAATATTCTCTGGAATTGTGTTGTCTTATCGAAATAGTTTTCTATTTAATTTTATTAAATTTTATCTTATCATAAAATACGCTATGACAATATATCAAGTTTATTACTAATAATTTTTAGAAACACCACGAAATCAGTTTGTTTTTACTTGAGATTAGTCGAATAACTAAATGAAGTTTGTTCGCATTTTAATAATAAAACTAGAAATGGGAAATTAGTTGTTATAAGATTACTTATATTATTTAAATTTTTCTATACGTCACAAAATTCTATAGAAATTGACTTTTGGGATTATGTTATGGTTCATTTTAAATGCATCGGTGACCTACTAACCCGCATATATATATCAACAATAAAACATCTTTATCTCTAGACGTAAGTATTTTTGATTGATAAACAGTTTTGATTATTTATGCGTTTTAATTCATGTTTATTAATAAATTTGACAGATATTTTGACGTTAATTGAATATAGGTAGGCATGCTGTCGTAGTTTATATAGGGCAAATCGGGATAACAACTGCTCTACAGTATCTAAGTGAGGCTTGTAGTTTGTAATTTTGTGAGTTTAAAGATAAATTATCCATAGAAATTAGAAATAGAATATAAATTTAAAAAAAATAGTATAGGTATAGTACAAATAACTGGGCAAATAACGTATGTAAGCAACACAACGCTTTTCACACATTTTTTCTTACAAGTTTTTGATTTTCTAGACTTTTGTGTCCAAAACCCGGATAAACAAATGTCTAGAACAAGAAAAACTTAGAAGCTATAGCGTTTTAAGAGCTAGTAGTCAAAAAGTCAGTAAAATCGAAATGTGGCTTATTTCGTCGTTCCCCCATGCCCTTCTATTCATTTCTACACAAACCTACAAAATTTACCTGCAACATCTAACATCTTTGTTAAAAAAATTAATAAAATATAGCATGAACTTTTATAGTTTCAGTTTTTTTGTCATTCAGGGTGTTAAGAGGGCTATGTACCGCTACCCGATTTTTCTCGGAAATGACTTAAAATGATGGAAAAAGTTATATGCAAACTTAAAGACGCATCTTTTGTCTCGTGTATATAGGAATTAGAATTTTAATTTTTGGCTTTATATAGGCTATAATTGAGTTTTAAAACCGATCCGCGGTACCCGATTTTCCTCCTACAAAACAACTTTTTTTAAATTTATTTTTATGCACAATATTTTCTTCATTTATGTGTCTCGTGTATGTAGATATTACATTTTTGATTTGTTTTATTTACGCGAGATATAATTGAAAACAAAAAAAAAGTACATACAAATTACAGGCTATGTTGAAATAATGTGAAATGACACAAATTAGTGAAAAAATAAAAAAAATAACATCGCACGCGAAAGCTTTTGCAGTTACATAGCCCTCTTACGTATCAGCATAATAGAGGATTCGTCGATAAAGTGAGATTTTATAGACAATCCAATCGGGAAAAGAAAACGCTTATTAAACGCTTACTTTATACATAAGCTCAAATATCCTTTACATACAAACTTTTTAAGCTTAATTCAAAATTTAATGAGTTATAGCTTCTTAAAATTAGTTAAAATTCTCGAGTAAATGTATACCGTCCTTAAATATCTAGTTTATTTAATAATATTTTTTTTATTAACTTATCTATTCGTACATCCTCCCACTTAGGTTTATAACCTGGAGAAAGACCAAAAAGATAAATGAATAGATAAAATAGATTTTCAATAAAAAATGAATATAAAAGGAATCCTCAATTAAAGTACAAGTTATGTCGTACGAATCATGCAAAAATAGCGATAATAAAGGGAATAAATAAAATAAATGATTAAGATTCAAGATATTGTGATGACAGTCTGAATTGGCAATCTTTATTTTTTATATGATTTTGAAATATCTAAGCTATTCTCTTAAGAATTATGAAGATTGGAAAATAATTAATCATAATGTTTTCATTTCTGGTATTGTCTGACATTGAAAGTAAATAAAAAAAAACAAAACAAAACAAAATATTATCAAACAAACAACAATAAATTATAGAAAATTTTAAATCTTAATTATAGTACTACTTCTATTTCAATATAAAAACTGAACTCACCTTTGATGGATAAACCAGGCTTGGTGTTGGTGTTTGTAAACCATTCGTTGAAATAATGAATTTTTCCAAATCCGGTGTTGCTAATTTTAACATTTGCAAATCGGGTGAACTAAGTACAGCTGGTGTGGTAACCGATTGATTGAATCGTTGCTTTTTCACTTGTTGTTTACTATTTAAATCTAATGTTAACGGTCGTTTTAAATTATTTTGTGTTGTTGCCGAAAATTGGGCATTTTCTTCATAAAATGAATCCATATTGTTATTTCGATTATCATGCATTTTCATTTCTTTTTTGTTTAGTTTTTAGTTTATTGGTTTTTTTTTAAATAATATTAAATGTCAATGAAGTAATAATTCCAAAAAACAAAGAAAAAAGTGCACACACACAAAAATTCAAAAGAAAATAAAACAATAACAATCCGCACGATAAATGTGATGTTGTAAACACACTGGCGGCACTGTGTAAACGCACCTCAACACAGTTGAATATATTAATGAGAAATGTCAAAAAACAAGTTTTTTTTTTCTTTTCGTTTTTCGTGTATTTTGTTCAGAGCTTAACCAGCAGTCTGTTCGACGGTTTTGTAGCAAAATTAAATTAGGGAATATATATATTTAATAAATTATATATGTTGTTGCTGTTATTTTTATTTCTTTTATTTTTTTTTATATATGTTAAATATGTACATATATATATATATACTTTTGATGGTTAATTATTCTTTTGCACAGCACACACCACCAATATATTTCTTTTTTTTTTATTCAATAAAAAAATACGATATAATTAACAGAGTTTTATATATGCCTAAATTTTAATATAAATTATCTATGTATATAAAATATATATATATATATAATATATATATATAATGACATCATATTTAGATGTTTAGATT
>JAABKK020029443.1:0-15985 GCA_011634745.2 Catotricha subobsoleta | reverse complement strand
TAAAACCAATTTTAAAAAAATGACTTTGTGACGTACGAATTATGGGGGGGGGTCTAAAACGCTAAAACGTGACCAACCGTGACATAGGGGGGGGAGGGTGTCAAAAAAGTGTAAAAACTGCATGACGTCTTTTATGAACAACCCCTAAATTTAATAACTTCTTTATTTATTTATTTTTGTGATTTTTATTTATCTTTGTGAGTTAATTTTTATTTTAAATATCATTGATGAAAAATAATTTTCTCTATTTATTTAACTTCATAAACGAAAAAAAAAATAAACAATATATAAGAATAAAAATTTCAAGAGCCTTTGTAAGTGTACGCAAATCTAAATATACTATAACTTAATAAAACACTACATTAATTTATAACAGTTGTTCATTAAATAACATAATAAATAAATAATTTATAAAATCACAAAATAATTGGTAATATTTAATTACAAAACATTCAGAATAATATTTATTTTTGTCACCAAAATATTTAATATTTACAAGCAGATACTTGATATGAAAGAAGAATTAAATACAATTATTCTCGCAATTATTATATAAATTTAAATGATTTTTCATTTAATAGATACATTTATCAACACTATCTAAATTAACATGTGCAGCAGGTATCGGGTATATACAAATATATACATAAATTTTATACATACCGATATTAATATCTATTTTGTATAATTAATGCAGTAAAAAAAAAGAGAACAGAATACAAATATTTCGTATACATTGAAATAAAATATCAAATATTATTATCTCTGTATAAAAGAGTAAATATTTTGATGGGATTTCTATTGAAATCGAATTAAATAAATTATGTAATAAAGACGAAGAGGGTGAAAATGATATACCTATTATATTCGAATAGACATAGGGAACGAAATAAAATTCGGTATATGATGTTAGGGGTTAAATTCATTCATTGTTAACTGAATATTTTTAAACTATTATCTATGTTATGAAATGATATTAAAGCACATTGGATGAACACATCAATATATGGTTGTTTCTTTACTTTAAAAAAAATATATATATAATAAATATTTCTGATAGAGGCATCAATTATTACTTACCAAAATATCGAAAACATGTATAAAAAAAATAATATTTTATTTACGATCGTAGGACATGAGAAAGTATACATCATATAAAGGCAACGATCGATGAAAAATATACAACACAAACTTATTTTCCTAAATAAAAAAAAAAATTATATTAAAAATGTAATGTTTTTGTTAAATATTTCGTTTTATACTGTTTCATTTTTTTTTGAATAATCTGAATTATGATTCGGATTATTTCAATCAGTTTTTTTTAAAAAATATAATTTAAACACAGGTCAATACTAAAACCATCGATCGATACTATTGTATTAAGCATGCTGTTCCATTTTTGATCAATGCATTGCAAGTAATTCACAACAATACTAATATAAATATCTGTTCACACTTTGCAGATAATAAGTTATAAAGGTAATGCTCCGTGACCACATGAAAGATAATGGATTTTTCACTAAATATTGTTGTCCCCTTTTTCATTTAATATAATCTCGTTATACATATAAATATCACAATATTATTGCTTTGTTAGTTTCAGTACGTACTTACATATTCTGTAAACGCTTCCAACAGAAATAATAATAATAAAAAAAAAAAATGCTAATAATAAAATCAACGAAAAAGTACCCAAATAAATTATTTATAGTTTAATAGGGATGCTCACATTCATGATTCGCAACATGCATCCAAACCGCAAATAACATAATAATAATGTTGTCAAATATGTAATATATTACCTTGTAATTGCAATAACATATGTGATTATTTTTCATGATTTAGCTGTTGAGATAAGTAGTTGTCGAACATAATTTTTTACTTCTTTTCTTATAAAACCTAACTGCAGTTCATTTTGCAATATATTTTTTCTTTTCTTTTATAAAATTATAAATTTAAAATACATTTTATAATAATTTCAGGTAACTATTACGTCATTGAAAAAATCTTAAATTCAAAATAAAGATATAGACAAAACATCGTTGATATATTATATTGTGAGCAGAACGCATTTTAAGGATTCTTTAGACCTCTACTTACTGGCAAAATATATTTTATTTATATATATAAAGTCTTTGATTTTAGTTTGACACCACTCAAGGATTTAAAAAATAACTAGACCCAATAGTTAACTGTTTTTGACCTTAGAGATAAAAAAAAATTAATTCAGAATTATAGTTGATATAACCACATTAAGTAGAACTATGTATAAAAATATGCCTTCATCGTGAAATCACCGTTGATTTTGAAGAATAAATGGTCGGTGAATTAAATTATTAATAATATGAAGTAACACTCTGTTATAAATAATGAAGCAGAGTACTTACCTATGATATTAAAACCGCCTTAAATTTATTTTCAGGAAGCTTCTGTTGCACAGGAATTGGTAGTTATTCCAAGGTAATTCTAAAGACAAGTCATATAATCTCACCAACTATCATGAAAGTTAAAAATAACGTTCATAAATTGTATTTTCAAAAAGTGTTAACAATTATACTTACTTATCCTATTACTATGAGTAGCAGAACAAGTAAGTAAGTTATACTTATACCTACTATTTTTTTATTTATTTTTTAAAATATAATATATGACATGACACACAAAAAGCTGTCAAAAACTTTGAAGTGATTTTACAATGGCATATCACATCCGCCTTATTGCTGTTAAGTTAAATAACGCATTGTTGACAACATTAAGTTTCACACAATATTCTTTTTTTTTTATGCGCTACGAAAGATTAAAATACACAATAATAGCTGAAATTGGTAATCCACCCTCTTGACATGATATTAGATGTATAGTATACCTACGGAATCAAATCAACCCTCTTTCTGCTAGTAGTCAATAATTACTATCTTCAACTATAGTAAATTCTAGTAAAATACGATGACACAAAATTAATTGAATGTTATTGTACAACAGAAATATGGCATTTATATGATAAGAATTCTAATGATAATCGCATATTGCAAACAGCATTCACACACGACACCACCCATCGCAGATTTATAAATGTACCTTGTAGGCTTGTAGCCCAAATGTTACATTAAACTTGTTTTTGTACATACGCGTGGCGACATTTATACATATAGTTTGTTCCTTTCGAAGGTTTAATAAAGGATAGCTATACCGAAGAATTGTTTGTTGACATGAGAATTATATTTATGATCGCAGATTAGTACAATTGATGTGTTGAGCGATAATAAAATTATGTACTTCCGTAAAAGGTATGTATGGGAAATTTGATAATTTCCTATCAAATGTCGTGGTAAGTGTTGCATATTTTTAAAGCTCTTTAAAAAAAAAAACAGAAAAACGAATTCTTAGAGCGATCGGTCATTATAGACTGATTAATAGTATAATTTATGGCACGTAAAAAATACTCTTTGATAATTATATATAATCTTTACGTTTTAATAATATGCCGATGCCAATATACCTAAGTAAAGAAGGACCACAATAAAAGTTAAAAATATTCAAATTCTAAATTTAAGAATGTGTTTCATATAGTAATTTTCTTTAGTTTAACTGCGCCAATTTATTGTAATTACCAATTATTTTCATGGAACATCAAACCTATTATTTTCTATACATTATTGTATGCATTTCAAGTTTAAATTTTGTGCATGCAGAAGCTATTTTTTTTGCGATTTTACTTTGCATTCTAATCTACGCATAAATACGATCCTCACAAAACAAAACATAAATTTATACCTGAGGCCTCAAGGTGTCTTTCACGTTTGTTCTTAAGAGTTACCTGACTCCAATTTTTTTTTTTTACATTCGTGTAAAATCAAAATAAAACTTAATCTAGAATTTATAAATATAGTCGTACGGACACTATTATTCGGTAATAAGTACGTGTTGTGTTGAAAGCGAGTAACTATAACGAAAAGAAATTGTTCTAAAAGCAATTTAACAAGTTTTTGTATCTTCATTGTTAATTCATCGAAAATTAAACACAACAGAAGAATGAATGCATTTTCTAGGAGCAGAAATTTTTTTCATGTAAATTTTATAAAATTATTGTAAGCATAAAAAAATAACTTATAGTTTTAATAACAATCTAATATGTATATTATTTAAGACAAATCAATACAATTTCGAAATGAAATAGAAAATACATATAAAAGAAAAACTTTCAAAATTGCATTTAAAAATATTAAACTTTTGGTTTGATTGTTACAAATAAGTCAACAATTCAACAGTACAATTTTATTTAATGTATAATATTTAAATTTAACCGACAAGTATGTCCAATATTTATTGCTCTACATTCGCACGTGCATATTGTATATGGAACAAGTAGTGTATAGCTAAGTGCAAAGCAAATATGAAACAAAGTAGCAAAATATTTAGATTTCATTCAGTTAAATTTAACTAAAGCAATTTAAACAAAATCATTGATACATATCAAATCATTTTTAGTCGTTAATTCTGATCCCACATATAGTATGAATAATTATTATGCTAATTAGTTCATTTAACTTCATGTATTTCCATTATTTGACGTTCGTATCGAGAGCCTTGTATTTACGTAAATTATAAATTTTGGTTTTAATTTTTAAAACATTAGGTTTGAAATGCCTCAGGGGCTCAAGCATCACCCATCGCACATACCGCATCTAAATAAAACCATTGATTGCCGTAAAATGGTTAGTTGCAATTTTGCTTTATAGATCTTAAGGCGTACAATGTCTGGCGTAATTTTTTTTTAGATGATATTAGCATTAAATTGCACGCAAGGTAATGCACAAAGTATAAAATGTCTACTTGGATGTTGTAAACAAAAGATGAAAAGAGAAAACTAAAAATCTAAATTGCTGACTATAGTTATGTGTAAATAACTTATAAACTATATCGCAAATAACATATGTAGATAAGAATGCAGAGAGGTAGAACGTCTTACCTTACTTTAAACTGAAACGTTAATAAACCTATAACGTTAATAAAGGTTTCTATAAACTTAGTTTTCATGATTTGGGGCATGTGTCAGGGTAAATTTATGACCAACTAACTATACGAAAAGAACTATCATAAATTTTTATCTATTTGCGTTGCGTAAGAAACCGTTTTTCTTTTTTTTCTACCTTTTTCTATTATATTGAAACCAAAAATTTATTAAGTTTTTCATAAATGTCTCAAACAAATTAAAATCCGTAAAACACCATAAAAACACCTATATCTCAATTTTTTTTAAAAGAAATATAAACATTTTTGACCTCTCCATAATTATGGCTTGTAGAAAATATAAAATAAAACTAAAGTGCGATGCCAATTTAAGAAAGAAAAAAAGGCATCAGCACACGAACGAAAAAAAAAAATTGAATGATTTTACTTCAGTTACCTTTATTAAATATCAAATCCACCTGCGCTTAAATATCATTTTAGTTTTGTCTCCACCCTTAAATATATAATATAAATTATAGGAACGGCAATTCATAAAAGTTGTTGGTTGATGATGCCGAAAATACCGCAACATCTCTTATTTTTTGTCATTTTTTTTGTTTTTGTTTTGAAGAATAAGTTTTTTTTTTATTTGAAAAGTGTGCTCACGCATAGATGTTTTGATATGATAAGCTTCATCAATATTATAAGGATTCGTTATGAAATTACCCTTAACGGTATATTGTTTTTTTTTACCTATTTTGGTTCCTATTTTATATCAGAAAATGTCATTATAAAACATATTAAATATAACCACACCACATGTATTGTAATGCACGCACTATTTGGAAGCATTATTATTTCACTAATGTATCTAGTTAGTAAGAAGCAAATATAATTTATGTTGAAACTGGCATTAAGTCCACTGACTTAGAAAAACATAATTTTTCTAAAACAATTTTTAAAACCAAAGTTCTTTTTGATCATATTTTCTTTGCCTAATGATCATTTTAGAAGTAATGATGATTGGACCCGTATCTTATAAACTTTGTAGTTAAGATAATGTATTACGAATACTTCATACAATTACATTTAAGAACGTCATTATCATTGTATTGAAAATATTTATTTTGCGTATTGAAATATAATTATTATTTTGCATCGGGTGTAAAAACCCCTAATAGCAGCGAGCTATTATTTTCATATAAGTACTAGATATTTAATTCAATATTCATTAAGTATTTGGTATATAATATCGCTCTGTAAATAATCCAAGAGAAACTAATAAAAAAAATTGAATCAGTGTCCAATTGGTAGTTTTATTAATAATTTTCATTTTGACCTTTTGAGGTCAAGATTGGGTTCGATAAAGCTAAGTTACCCATAATGATACTGCCTTGAAAATGGAATTTCTGGCTTGGTACTGTACTGGATATTGAACGATGATCGGATTGAATCATTTGTTTGTATGTACGTTCAACTTAATGTGATAGCAATATTTTGGTTATTTTCGCGCATCACGTCATAATACAATAGAAATAGAGGGGAAAAACGGAGAAAAATATGTGCAGATGCCGCCATTGTTATCACATCAAGTTGAACGAGTTGTACTTAAGAACAGAAATATAATAACAAATTTCTGTAATCATAACATAATATCCAGTGTTCTATTTTGGTTGAAAGGCTATACTTAATTCCACTCTCAAATAAAAATCATATATACCTAATATAATTTCGAATATTTTATACAATTTCTATTTAATTCTTTGTGATGTGAATTTAAATGAATAAAAATATAAATATTTATTACACAAATTTTTTTTTTAATGAAACCTGAAACAATATTTTATATTATATTACTGCTATTACATTAATTTTTATGACCACCGATAAACGTTTAAAACAGAATACTATTAAAAGATAATATTTCTTCTTTTTTTCATTATAAGTACATAATATATACTATAATTGATCTATAAACTGTATATATATCTAGAAATGGATTATATTTTTTTAAATTACTGAAATAGATATAAATAATAAAAACCGTATTACCGCAATAATAAATTTCATGAAATGCAAGACATACATCGCGTGCTCATTGCCCCATTTCATTGGCTTGAAAAGTTTCCGAATCGGTTCCGCTATTGGTGTTGATGATGAATGCTTGCGCTCCGCCCAAATATATATACAGATACAAAACATGATATTATATTATTTACCTACCTATTATATATGTACGTACATATATATTTTTTTCTATTTTTAAAGTTCTCTTTCAGTAAGTATAATATGCGTTTATATTTCTCTCGTTTGGTTTCCGATATGCAGGATAGTACTTACTTACATAGTACATCGAGAATGTAATATTGAAAATTGTAAAGGATAAGTACTTACTTATGTAAAAAAACGCATAATTTAATTAAGTCCGTTGTAAGTTATAGATTGACAAAATTGATTTTGCATTCATCAAGACGCCTTGAACTAATTATTAATAAACTGCAATTACAAAAAGCTACTGTACGCGTAGTTACATACTTTTGAAGGTCTATAAGTTAGTCTTAAGAGCGTTCCATGCGAAAAGGGGGTTGCGCGCCTCGATTTTTCTCGGAGATTGCTCAAAAGTATGAAAATTCCTTTTAGGGATATGATGATACATACTTTGGCTCGTAAGGCTTGTGAGCACTTTTTTAACCTTTTTCCTTGTTTAAAAGATATACGAGTTGGAACGCCCCGATTTTTCTCTTAAAATAAATAAACAATACAATTTTTTTTTGTTTATGGTATCAACCTTAATCTATTGGCTAGAAACACTTGGGAGCACAATTTTAATTTTTATCAATTTTCGTGAAATATTTTCGATATAAGAATTTTTTTACACAAAAAGCTCATGAAATATTGACAGATGTGAGGTTATGTTTAATAATTCTTAATAGAAACTTGGCGCGTATCAGCAAAAAAATATAAAAATGGTGCAAACAAAGTTATTTCTCAATAAACAAAAAATAAAAAGTACATTAAAAATCAAAATAAATAAGCAATTTCGTTACATTACACACAAGAGCTTTCACAGTCATAGAACACTCTTAAGTAATCAGTAGACATCTAAAAAAAAAAATTAGAGGTTAGAAACCATATCAAAACAAGATAATAGATTTTTTTTTTTTGAGATACTTACTGTTTTCTTATTTTTAGCGGATATATGTTGTTGAATATATAAGTATCATATATAAAGTTCTCCTAGATTTCAAATACACCTCTGCTCAAATTTATTTACCATCGCTCATCGTCATCATCATAACATTGTACCACGGTCTTTTAGTACCAACCATAAAAATGTGCGCATAGCATGCAGGCAATGTGCCTAACGTTAACGTGACATTATTATAATATTTCTAGTCTCTAACAACGACATCATCATCATCAGAAACCGTGCCAAAGCAAAAACGTTCCTGTTATGCTGGTACTTTTGCGTTGAATTTATGCTACGCCTCTTGGTTCCATCTCTTTCTTACGGCAATTGTTTAGCTGCGCCACACAAGCTTTACGTACCTTCCCAGCTCAGTGTAATCACCACATATAGTACTTTACCAAAATATTCAATACGACCGTTTCAAGAGTGAGTTGTGTTTTGAGTTATTTTTATTGTAATCACTCGCGTGTAAGCTATATTTTCAGAATATTTAACAGAAAAGTTATTACTTATTATACTTACTTATATACCTTTTAGATTACACTAAAGGTCTTGCCTTTTCTCCGGTTATCGTTTGGCTCATTTACACTGTTTATTTTACACATCATTGTTCAGTCGTCAACTTGTTGATGGTTAGGCAAGTCGTTACGGATGGATACGGTGTTGTGAAAAAAAAATCACTATTTAACAATTAAAACGTTTTTTTTTTTGTAAGTAAATAATTAACATTTGAATAAAGTGCAAATAGAATGAAGGTTTTAAAATATTATTTAATCATTAATAAAAGTTTGTGAAAAGTGTTAAAACCAACTTTCAGTGAAAAGGTCGAAATCTAAGCTTAGGTAAGTAACTTCAATAGAAGATTTTAAATTAATACACCGTAATTTGATTCAATTGACCCATTGGATAGTTTAGTCTCTTTTATATAATACATTTAATATATTAAATAATCCCTATTACCTTTAGAAATTCTATTCAATATTCCCAACTTTTTACATCATTTTTTTTTTAAACATCGTAATGAATATATAATATTTACTAAATCTTCAAAATTCGTGAATTCATTTTTTAATGCATAGCACCATAGCTATAGTTAAATAAAATTCGAATAAATAACTTATTTACTATAGTTTGTATTAATTATAATAATTAATTTGAATTGAAGCAAAAATTGCCTATATTTATTTGAAATACATAAGTACTTATTATTATTCATTTCAGTAAATAATTTGTTAGAAAATTTTATAGCTTAATTATTTTATCATGTATTAAAAAACACTAAAGTAATATAAAAGACAAATCACCTTTCCATGTTATAATAGTTGATCTAATTGAAGTTAAAAGTTTTAACATTAAATCATAGTATGATGTATTTCATAATGGTCTTAAATAAGAGGGTAATGAAATTTGTAATGAGGAAACCGCACGGTTGAATTTAAATTTAATCAAAACAACTTCCAGAGAAAATGAACATAAGAACTATAAGAAATAATAGAGCCATAAACTTATCTGATTTTTTAGTATTAGTTATATTAAATAGTCATAGTAGAATGAACGGATTAAATCATTTAATACTATATTCTACCGTAAAAGAAAATAAAAAAATTAATGATTTTCATTTCAAACAATTTGCTATCGAACTCTACGAGTTTAAAACTTATAACTCAAATAAATCTCCTAAGAAGTTGTAAAGTAATACATTTTTTTTAATATAAATATTTATATGAATATGTTTTAAATTATCCAATTGAAGTTTTTACAAACGTTTTAGCAACGGCAACTGAATGCGTATTTGATTAATAAAAGTTTATAACATTTTTTCACTAGACATGCCGATATACTAGTACAATATACATGAAGAAAACAGGTAGGCGACGATTAAGAAATATATTAAAGGATACATTGGCTGAACTTAGAAGGATTGTAGCTTCTAAGTTCAGTCAAAACTAATTTATAAAATTTTAGAATTGTGAAATTAGTTTAAAAGTAACGATAATCTAGATAGTCGTGATATATTTCCGTTAAGTAGTAATAGTAGAGAATGATGAATGGTTAAATTATTTAAAGCTATATTATTTCGTGATAATTAATTTAAAAATCCAGTTTATCTTAAAGTCACCCTACTCGGTCGAACATTTCATAAAACATTACGTAAAACATTTTGTATTTTTTGATATAACTTCCAAATGATGGTTTTGAAAGTGTAAAAATTCACACTAAAACTTTTTTTAGGGGGCTCGGAGGAGGGTATGATGTATGGAGAAAAGTTGCGTCTACATAAAGTAATGAGGGTCTCTAATAGATATTTTTTTTTATTATCAATTGGAAGTTACTTCAAAAAATACAAAATGTTTTACTTAAAATGTACCGAAAAAAATGGAGTTCAGGGGTTTTTTGAGGAAAAAATCATAAACAAATATAGACATTTTAACTGAATATTTTTTTTTTAAATTTCAAATTTGAAGTTACCTAAGTTCACCGATATTTCGACAACCCATAAGTGAATTTTGATAATTGAAAAATAGAGAATATTGCAAGTTATAATTGTTTATGATTTTTCTGTTCTTACGTCTGGGTTATTCCTCCACAAAAATGAAAAGTGATTTTTTTTTGCTTTTTAACATCGATTTTATGAACTTCATATTGGAAAAATCATATCTCTGATAATAGTGGACCATTTATATTTGCTGAAAGATACGAATTTGTACTTTTATCCTGGTTTATTGGCTTGACTCCCTAGAATTGATATTTTCTATTGGTCAAGATATGGCCAACTTCCGCTGAAGGATAAAAGATCAGGAAGCAGGAAGAATTTCTAAGAACAATAACCATTTGCGGCAGCTGTGACCTAAGATGATACCATACTTGAGGGGTTGTAACTCGCGTTTCCTTCGACAAAACGGTCGCGAACAGAAAAAAACCAAAACATGCAGTGCTTCTATTGCCTTCGGTGATCAGTGATGACTCTAGGGAGTCGTCTCAATAAACTAGAATAAAAGTACACATACGTATTTTTTAAGCAATCTGTCCTTTATTACCTTAGATATGATTTTTCAAAAATCTTAATAGACTTATTTTATATCAATTTTTGTTATTTAATTCTAAAATAACTATATTTTGGAGTTGTTGTGGCGATATATATTCCTCAGATGTCTTCAATGCTATTTAATATTCAATATTTAATTATTTTCTCGAACCGAAATAACCCAATTTTATTTTTCGATGCACCGGTTTTAGGGATTCAACCAAAAAATATGGGTTTTTTGGGTTCGGTTCGGTTCGGTGCGGTTCGTATTCCCTGGCTAGTAAGCATAGCGTTGTGGCCCCGTATAACATTTACTTTTTAATTGCATTTTATATAAAGCTTTTTGTCACATAAGACAAGTTTATGTTTGAATCGAAACTTAAGCGTATCTTGAAGAGTTTAAAGTTTTCGTTTCATTTCATAAAATAAGAAGCTTAAACCCTATGGACACATCACCAAACAAGAGTAGACTTTAAAAATAATTTTGATCCAGGTTGGCTTTTGGTTTCGTCTACTAGGAACCTTGATTCAATTTAAAATTTTGATATAGAAAAAGTGATAGAAATTGACCTCTGCTAACTGGATTAGAATTATATAAATTCTTAATTATTAACTTATTATCTATATAATTCAAACAGTTCATTTTTTGATGAATGTTAGTAATTTGAGCGTTGCTCCAATGACGTAAGTACTATTTACTAAATAATGATGAAAGTTTTAGCTGGGCCATCAATTATAATTTGCGTTTTTTTTTTTTTTTTGTTTCAAACAGAATACAGATATTATTCAAAACGTTTAACATAGATCTTAAAACCAATAAAAAAGTAAAATACGAGCGGCCACTTAACACATCGCCATACAGCACACAGATGAATAAAGAAGATAATCGTAAATTTCATTATTATTATTATTATTATTATTATTATTATACTGTTGGGTGGTCAAACGTAAAAAGTTGGAAAATGTATTGATGATAAATTAAAGAGTCAAACTACAAATAATGTGGTTAAAGAAAATAAATGCAAACAGACTATAAATATAATTACTATTATTTTTTTTAGTTCACAAGTATCCTTCATTTACTACTTTATTTAGATATAAATCATTTGGAAATAATTTAAACTTTCTTTAAAAAAAAAAAACAAAACAAAATAAAACAAAGTATCGAAATAATAATTACTTTTTTTTTTATTTAACTGTTTAACTGATAATCACGCTCTTGTTGATACGATTCTGTTCTTTAAATTTTAATTAAAATTAAAAATCAGTAAATCGAAATAAAACATTGTTTTTTTTTTTAAGATTAATTTACCTACTAATCA
The DNA here is from genome assembly GCA_011634745.2 of Catotricha subobsoleta. NCBI lineage: Eukaryota > Metazoa > Arthropoda > Insecta > Diptera > Cecidomyiidae > Catotricha > Catotricha subobsoleta. The sequence continues at coordinate 3,498 of JAABKK020029443.1, read as the reverse complement.
AAACGATGAACAAAAATTGAAAGTAAAATGGTTTTATACGCTTGTTATTTAAATACGTTTTGAATAAAATAAATCAGATAACCAAATTTGACTACTTTATTTTATTATTTCTCATAATATAATGAATGAACGAATGACATTTTTCTACAATTTTATTATGTAATAAAACAACATTTAATTTTCATTATAATCAAGATAAAAATCATGTTTGTTTTTTATATATATATAATTATATATATATAATTTTTCTAAAGCGATTTAACGGCAACCGAAAATTGTTTATACACAGTAATTAAATTAAGAAGATTTTATATGGTGGATTGGATCCTGGGCCTGGGTGGTTAAACGTTTATGGAGGACATCATTTATGCTTTTAATGCATGCAAAAAAAATAAAAATAAAAATAAATATAAAATAATAAAACCAAAAATCCGGTAAATCGAAATAGGTATTGGTGAAATGGTCGCATGTTAATTGGATCTTGCGAACTATTTAATGTATTAATTTCGTGAAAGCGAGACATGATCCAAATTATTTGAAATAATGAGAAAATAAAATATGAATTTAATGGTTAAATAAAAGAAATAGAATTTCCGCTGTACCAAATCGTTAAATAGTTTATTTTATTTATTTAGATTAAATCAAAATGGGGATGTATTTCTGGAACCATTAAATCTATATGATTTCTCTTTTTCATTTATTAAATTTTAAATAAATGAAAAAAAAAAAAACTTCAGACACTTTTTATAGATTTCTCCAAGATTGTGTCAAATTATAAAAATAGTATGATGAAAAAAACGTATAAAATATCAGTGAATTTGAAATATAAGTGACAGAAATTTATCAAAACCATTACGAATAATAGTAAAATAATAACGAAATTTAAAAACGTATCCTCACCTAATATTCCATAAGTGTATCTATCCAATAGAAATACGATTTATCCTCTAAGCTCTACGGCATTTAAGAAATGAATGAAAATCCACCCCTTAATAATGAAAAGAGTTCATATAATGAAATGTTTTATCAGTGTTGCGCATCCCTCACATTTATTGATGTCCCTTTTTCAGTTTTATTTTCTTTTTTTTTTTATAATAGCTTTAACCGAAGTTATAGCTGAAATCGGATAAAATAAATTGAAAGCAACGCCCTTTTCAAATTGAGGGTTAATTGAAAGCCATATAAACGGATATGAGATAATTACAGAAAAGTATAATCAATTTTTTGCATTCTTCAGAGTTATGAAAACGAACATAAATATATTTCAAATTTTAGATTCATGGATTTCAATCCATTTCTACATTTCTGATATGTTTTATATATACATTATGGATAATTAACAAATTTTTTTTTTTTTGAGAAACTATTACAATACATACGCCTAATTATTATAAAATTAAATGTAGCGATTATTAACTTCTTCCAATTTATGTAAAAATAATAATACGATAATTATTTCAAAAAATTTCTTAGGAATTATTATCATACCAAAAAAAAAACAAAGAAATGTAAACAAATTTAATGCTTGTAATTTGAGCAAATGATTTCAAATATTTTTTTTTTTTTATAAAATTTAGCAATTATACTTACTTTGTTTCTTTGTATCTTTATTTTTTTTTAATACTGGATGCTTCTGGAACATTTGTTAGTTTCAATTAAAATGGAAACTATAATTTAAAATTTTCAATTGTAGTCTTTAATCTCTAATTTCATTTATATTTATAAAATACATAAAATGGAAACTATTTTTTCAATTTTTCAATTTTTCAATTTCAATTGTAATTCATAAATTTTTCGTTATAAAATACCTATTATTTTTTGTGAAATACATTTATTAAAATTTTACAGCAACTGACATTTTTATTTTAGAAATATAATTTTAATTATATATATAAATTTTTCATCATTTAGTGGCTTTTTCCTGCGCACATAAAATGGAAACTAAAAGAAAATATGCACAATCACAGTATTCAATCAAGTAATCCCTAATCAGACGCAATTATAAATAAATAATATATGATTAAGAGAAATTCCAAAATTAAACAGTTGATAAATATTCATTGGATAGCACAGGTTGGGGCTCTTATACTGGCGTGCTTAAATCTATTTATTATAATTTATTTAAATGAAACTGTTCATTTCATCAACATAATTACACAGTTTTTGGTTACAGGAATTTACATAAAAAACCGGGTGTTCATTCTTTCATTTATGTTATTTTTATGAATATGATAATCATGTTCAAATATCTTTTTAGTTAAAAATAATTTATATAAATATATATCGAATAAGAATAACAATTTCTTGGCAAGAAAGACATTTGTAATGAAGGCTCCAGGATAGTTCATTCTAAGTCTAACGACCTACTCTTTGAATGATTGTAGTATAGATGCATAATACGCAATGTAGAGTTTAATTAAATATGGATTTTTCTCCACTGAACTATTTCGGTATGTTACGTTTTTATTAATTTCGGGTCACCCATTTCTAATTGCTACCACGTAGTAATTTATTACTTGAAATTACCCTAATTAAATATACGCATTTATGTTAACAACCAAAAAATATTTGTATGCAGCAATAATAAATATAAACTCAATCACAAATTGCAATATAAGCTTAGCCAACTAAAGAACTCATAACCATATTATTCGGAAACGAAACGAATCACAAAACCATAATGTACAATTAGGTACAATTTAATTTGAAAAAAGTGGTGGTTAAGAGAAACATAATTTACATATCATTGCGTGAATTTTCAACACTTTTCCAAATCAGTGACCTTTTATGGTTTCTGTATAATAAATAATAATACATATTTATGGGTTTTGTTGTTTGTTGTTTCTTGTTATGACACAAACAACAGCAATATATTCAAATTATGGATTTAATTACATTTATGTATTAATAATCGACCCACATTCATTTTATTTTCCTTTAGTTTAGTTTATTATATTATATTTTTTTGTTTTCTTTTTTTAAATGTGGTTATTTTAATTATTACTTTTACGCATATTTATTATTTATTTCCTTTTGCTCATTATGCTGCAAAAAGAAATATAGCTTGGTGTATTGTTATCAAATAAATATGAAAAATATTATATTTTCTCTTTCAGATCAGAATCAAAATTAAACTGGACGATTATTGTTTACAATGCCGCACACTGGTAAGAACAATATGCTTAAAAATTTAATATTAAGTTGCTAATCTAAAATTATTCTTCTGCGATAACTTTTACAATTATTTACTATATTCAATAAAAAGCTATTTACAAAATTTTTTTGAACATTGCGGATTTTTTTGAAAATGTATTCACCTTAATTGAATTAATGTCAATGCAAAAAAAAAGAAAAAATCTTAAATTCTGTACGCTTAAGTTTCAGTGCAGGTACAGATTTTTATACTGATACCGGTTTCAATTATTGATGCGATTTAAGTTCGTCAAATTTTTTGCTTATTTACACCGCATATCCATCCATCCATCGAGGTGATCAATA
>JAABKK020029432.1:0-15985 GCA_011634745.2 Catotricha subobsoleta | reverse complement strand
GTAATGAATGAAATCTATCGAAATCAAGAGCAAAAAAATAAAATGAAGCTTGTGCCAATGCATTGGCAGCTTGTTTTGTTGGAGTCTCAAAATCCAATTTTTTTAATGTAATTTTTTTAAAATCACATCCTACTTTGCAATACAGCATGTTTAATTTATTAGGATAAGATGAAATGATTATAGATTTAAAAAAAATTAGATTTTGCAATACATTAATCTGAGTTGGAAAATAATAAAACACCTTATTATTTCACAAAAATAAGAGTACAATTCGCTGCAATAGTGGTACATAATTGGCATCAACAAATTTGTATGTAGTTGCTTTTGTTACACCTAGCTAGGGAAATAGAGACAATAATAGTGTATTTCTACATAAAAGCATAAAAATTTGTTTCCCGCTAAAGTGAAAAATTCTGAACCTAATTTGCTTGACAGGCCGGAAAATTTTACCCCCTTCAAGGAAAAGTTGCCTCTAAGCATCGATACCCGGGCTAAGCCCGCAGGGGCTGCTCGTTGTGGATATCTGCTATATATACAAATATCTGATATAATTTGTCCTAAATTTTAATAAAAATTGAGTTCTTGTTATGTTTGTAAGATCTATACATCATTATAGCAGCTAAAAATAAATTTTCTATGAAAAAGAAAGAGGTGCGAACAAAAAATTAAATGAATATAAAGAGGATAACTATGTTCATTTCAGCAGCGAATTCTACGAAATTGTAGAAAAAATAAAATGAAATTTTGCTACCGATATTCGTCAGTATGTCCTTCTCTAATATTCGAAGAAAAAAAAAATGCCAAAATTTCAGGTGCTATAACTAAACGTATATAGTAAGTATGGGCCTAAGTAAATAAATAAATATTTCGTGTAGGTAGAAATTCTATTTAATTTATAAAATAGAAATAAAAATACAAAAAGCATCCGCATATATCATTTTATTATTTTTTTTTTTTGTTTCTTTTATTATTATTATTTATTTAATATCAAATACATAACAATATTTATTGTCTTATAAAACAACAAGATAAATAAATACCTAGCACATTACATAATTGATAGTGTATTTTTCATTCTTTGCTTTTCTTCTTTATCGAATATAATTATATTATAATCAAATAATATTTTTTTTTTGTTTTTTATACTTTTTTTTTAGTATAGCTAGTAACTAGCAGCCTATAGAGTAGGTATTTATATATATTTATTTTAATATATTTAATATATTTTATTTTATTTATTTATTTATTTAGTTTTTTTTTTTTTTTGTAATGTGTTGTTGTGTATAATGTAAATATGTAATTTATCTATATAATTGGCCCAATAACAAAAATCGCTCTTATAAATTCTATTTAGTTTTTTTTTTTCATTTTTATACAATTTTTTTAATTTTAAAACTAGGTACAATATCTACAAAAATCTAAAAAAAAAAAAAAAATATTTATAAAATATCTCTAAATTAATCATCGTTCGAAATGAAAATTTTTGTTTCGCGCGCGCAGGCACTTTACTCTTTTTTTAAAAGAATAACAGAGAACGAGCAGAAACTGTTTTAATTGGCACGATCAAACCCCATTTTTTGTTTTTTTTTTAAATAAAACAAAAAAAAATAGTAATAATAATAATAATAACAATAAAGTAATAAACAATAATTTTTTTACACAAAATAAAATTGCGCATTGCATATTTCTGGAAAGAAAAAACAATGAAAATTGGAATTTAATATAAATTGATGAAAATTAATGTTTCTACTTCTTTTTATTTACTTATTTTTTTTTTTTGTTTTTTTCGTTATTTTTTTAATTGGCGGTCATCTGAATGCTATCCACAGTAAATTCCCTGATCTCGTGATCACCATTTTTTGAAATCAGAAAATATTTTTTATATGCACAAATTCCGTAAAATTTCTATAAGCATTATTCATTATTTTTATAACATTTTGTTGTTTTATTTTCTAGTTTTATTGTTTTTGTTGTTTTTTTTTTGTTTTTTTATATATTAATGTACCCAAGAGGGTGATGTTGTAACATTGGATTGTGTTGTTTGAACATTATGCAATTTGCTAGCTGTATCATTTTCTTGAGGTAAACCTATTGAACCTATTGTGGAGTTTTGTGTTGCATTTATATGAGATCCGGCATTATATTGATTTGAAATCGGTATATTAATATCCAATAGACCGTCAATATTCAATTCCTGCTGTATTAACTGAAATAGAAAAGATTTTTATCAGAAAAAAATAATTATTTGTGGAAATCTTTCAATTAATTTTGTTTTTTTTTTTCAGTATTTTTTTTTTGTTTTAGTTTTCTTACTAAAATGGCTCATCTACCTGGACATTTAAAAATTGTCCAAGATTATTTGATTGAAATTTAAAAAAAAAAAAAAAAGTTTCGCAAATACATATTTGAATTCGGCAAACATTTTCAAATGAATAAAATCATGGAAATATTTTCAGATTCAAACAATATTTCTTTGTAAAATATAAATATTACAACGAAATTTTCTATTTTATTTGTATAAGTATTAAGTTTTTTCCATTATAATTCAAAAGAAGTTTTGCAATTTATCATATGCGGTAAAGTTCTTCTTAAAGTCTAATCTAAATTTAAAAAAAAATCCTCGAAATTAAAAGCAATTATCGCTTTCAATAGAAATTATCATGGATTCTATTTGAAAATTGATTAGGGATTAATTAAAGTAATAAATGAATTTATTAAGTGATTGACATGAATTCTATTTTAGCAATACAGTACACGGACGAAATATTTCTGAGATAAACATTTGAAAGTTAATTGATATACAACGCATTGAATGCCATAATATTTCTTTTTAATTGTAGCGCCATTTTGAAATAATAGCGGTTTTCACAAATTGTTTTTACTTTAATTAGTGTCCATTTTATAGTTTAAAGTATACCAAATACTTTGAAATGAACTACGTTCATAAATACGACGTATTTAAGTTTTTGATGATATGCGACAGTAGGAACTTTTTATTCTACCAGTAAGAAAATACACCGTTTGTTCGGTATAAAAAAAACAATATCAATATTCAGTAAAAGTATTCCAAATGATCAGTAAAAAATAACGAATTTCTTGATTAAGTTGTTTAATATGATATAGGGTATCTCATTGGCAATTAGTGTCCATGTCTTCGTTATAATACCACTTTAATAAATATGTAATTCTCCAGTTAGCGTAGTTTTTAATTTACCGAACATTCGGATTATTTAATGAACATATTGAATAATTTACCAAACATTTAAATATTGGCCTATGACATTTGTACGTTTATTCAATTTGCACTGACAAGCGATTTTGTACCATATCGCTCTATACAATTTGGATCAAAATCGCCTGCCAACGCAAATTGAATAAACGTCTTTTGATTCTAATAGTCTCATTTATTGTTATACTATTTGGTTTTTGTTTGTTTGTATTATATTTTAATTTCATTCATATGAATTAATCGCATTATTAAATTGAGCTTTTTAAGAATGAAAGTGGATTCTTGTCGTTATACCATTTACGATTTGATGATTGCCAATATTTAAACACATCTATTAAGTGTTAAATTAACATATGCAACCAACATTATTTGTTAGAGAAATTTTGCAAGAAATTAATAGTTTAAAACGCTCTGTATAGCTCCATAATTACCACATATTTTGTATAGTGAAATTTGCAATATTTGAAGCGCTGCAATTTTATACTGTTACAAATATAATTCTATTTCTGTATTATCAATCAGACAGAGTAAGTTATTGCGCTTTTCAAAAATATATTGGATATTTGTAGTTTGCTACGAATATCGTAGTTATCAAGTATCAAATTTCACAATAAAAATAATATGATTTTCTTAAATCTCTTAACTGCGAAACTCGTAGTACACCACGATTATCCTAAATATTATTTGAAAAGCATTGACATTTACTCTATCTGACTGATAATACAGAAATGAAATTATTTGTAACGGTACAAAATTACACTGCTTCAAATATTGTCATTTTCACAATTTCGGAGGCACATCGAAGACCCACTTTATTTTCAAAATTTTTCCTGCATGTTCAATTAATCATCAGGAGGTGAAATGCCATTAAAAAAAAATTACCAGAAGGTACGAACAAGAAATAGATCCAACTTAGTAAACATAAGTTTACATTAGAAATGTAAACTTTTCTTTTAGTCCAATGGAATAAACTTCACATTTCTAATTATTTTTGCAGAGAAGAAATTGAAAACATAATAACTTTATAACTTCTAAAAGATCTTTTTTTCTCGGCGTAGTATATTTAAAAACATAAGAAAACTCATTCATACCTCATCAACATTGCATTCCAGTCCACCTTGAAAATTGTCTATATTTAAATTTAAATCATCTAAATTGGTTTGGCTGTTTAGAGCTTCCATAAATTGTCCCATTAATGTAGACGGCATGTCCGATGTATCTAAAAATATCGCTATTTTATGGAATAGAATTTTATAATTATTAAAATGTTTTATAATAAAATAAAAGTAAATTATTAAATATAAACTGAATTAATTAATAAGATTGTTTAAAAAAATTATATTTTCATTCATAAAACCATATCAAGTTAAAAATTGTGAGTTTATCATTTGTTTTCTATATGAATTCTTATACAAATTAAGCCGATTAATTTAATAAGACACTCAAAGCTGTCGATAGGCACTTTAAACATCGCTAAAATGTTCATCATTAAAAAAAAAATCAAATACACAGGATTCAGTTACGTATTTTAAACAGTTGAGAATCAAAAATAAATTATATATATGAAAAAAAAATCTCGGAAGTAAATCAAATGTTCAAAGCAATTATCACATTATTGCAAATCGGTATCTGGTACCCAACTTTACAAGTAAAATATGAAAAAGAAAGAAAAAACAAAAATTATATAATAGAGGCTATTCGCAAGTATTTAACATTAATTAACATATTCAGTCCATTAATGATCAAATTCAGAGCGTCGATTTTAAATCCTCCTACCCGAGATATCGTTAAAAATATATATAAAAATAATATAAGTAAGTATAGGTACATGAAAATGAGTGTGAGTGATAATTCCTCTTTCAATTTCTTTTCAATAAAGCTACAACGCAATTACGATTTTCATGAAGAGGTATTACAAATATTGGTTTTGCGTAAATTTATAAATAAAAGCATTATAATATTATAATATATGCAAGAATATTATACAGGTAGAAGAATATATAAGTGTAGTGTATTCATTATTCATATTTTAAACCCAGACAATTTTCTTTTCTTTTCTTTTCTTTTTTTTTTGGCACGAAAACATAATTTTCTAAATAAGTATCAATTAAGATTGTTATTATCATATATACCTTTATTATTAATTTGTTTCGTTGTATTTTGAGATGGACTATTTGTTGTTGTTTTTCGTGAATTGATAGCCGCTTTGAATTCTTGTGGTAGTTCATTGTGAGGATACGATGGAGACATACATAATGGAGGTGTACTCTGTAAGAAAACAAAAAAATCAAAATATAAAATCAAGAGAAAAAAAAGAAAAAAACATCAAACAATATTTATTAATTTCCTACCAAAAGTTTATGAGACTACGATTATCCAATTAAATTTATTGATCTTATATCAATTATCTACGTTCTACACAAAATTAATTGTAAGTTTATGATCATTTCCCTAATGGAAAACCATACCAGTGAAAATAGGGTGGAGGGCGATAACACACAAAGATATAACACCCAAATCCAAAACAATGTGTAATAATAACTTCTAAACGAAGGGTCCCATACAAAATTTACCCATGACAGACCCCCATTTATTTTCGGAGACGCTTCCAATGGTATCCCAGTTCCCCCGATAGGGCTCCCCTTTAATCCGCCTTTTTAGTGTAAATTATCTCTTTGACAAAATTTTACATTAAAACTTTTTGTGGGGATGTCGGAGGGGCTAAATGGGATGCGTCTCCGAAAATAAGTGGGGGTTCGTCATGGGTAAATTTTGTATGAGACCCTTCGTTATTACACATTGTTTCGCATTTGGGTGTTATATCTTTGGGTGTTATAGCACCTCGCCGAAAATAGCATCAAATCTGTACTAAAACCGTAACATTTTAGAAGCCATAAACATTTTATATTTTATCTATACTTGATCCACAATGAAAACATATACTAAGACCATAGATTTCCAGTTTATTTCCATATTTAACTGAGAGAAACCATGCTTAAATTTAGTATCTAAGTAAACCATACTAAATTTGATTATGCATTTTGGATTTTGTATAGAACTTAACTGGAAATATATATTTCAATATGTTTCCACTATGGATCGAATACAGATTCTATATAGTTTTGTGATAATACATATTATGGCTTTAGTATACTTCAACTTTTCTCCATAATGAATTTATAATAAATCCTTAAGTACATTTGATTATGGAAAACCATTACAAAACCATACTACCGAAAAAAACATCAATCCATACATAATAAAAATAGGGAACTATTTATTCTACCAGTAAGAAAAACTTTTTGTTCGATAGAAAACAATCCAAATGTTCAGTAAATTGTCCCAATATTCGGTAGAAAAATATACATTTTGTTGAATAACTTTTTTCCCACGCTAGGGCCCCACTGGGGATAAGTGGGGATCTCTTCGTTATATTCCTCTTTTAAAAACCTATCATTCTCTCTTTGTGAAAATATCCCATTCCGGAGTAATTCGGTTTATTGAGTTACTGAACATTTGGACAATTTATCGAACATTGGGATTATTTACAGAACATATTGAATAATTTACCGATTAAATACGTGCCATAAAAATATATACAAATAAATATATATTATTTGGCTAAATTTTCTACTCATTTGACAACTTACGCAGTTGAATTCAATATGAAGCCTATAATTCATCGAAAATCATGTCAATATATATAATTATAACGGAGGTCGAATGGGTTTTTCAATTTTATTCTGACATCTATGGGGTATTACCCGAAAAAACAAACTGCCAATGGATTAGTACACAACTTCACTTTTATTGAGAATGGGTACCAAAAGATGCAGAATCTTGTCATGTTCTTGTGAAAATATACATGCATTGGTTTCACTGCATTAAATAAATCTCGAAAAAATGCGAAAAAAACAAAAAAATACGTGGTCAAAATGTAAAATTTGTTTATTCCGCTTTTTCTCAGGAATCAGTGGTCGGATTTTGGTCATTGACTATCCAATAGACGCAGAATCTTGCGCTTGTGAAAATATAATTTTTGGTTACGATCCTTCCACGCAATCTTAAGAAAAATTAAAAAAAAAAATCAACTTACTTTTACTAAATTGGGCGTCATGACCGAAAAACCAAATAGTTCAAAACCAAAATATATTTATTTTCAAGAGAATAATATTTTGCCGCTTTTGGTTTATTGACCATCAAAATCCTTCTACTAGATTCGGAGAAAAAAAAGTATCAGAGAATTGGATCCCAAAACCAACAAAATGAAATATTTCAAAAGGCCACGAATACAAAACTTTTTGTGCGATCCTAAGATCCTGAGATCCAAAAAAAAAAAAAAAATTACGAAACCAATACTTTTTTTTTTTTTTTTTAAATGGAGTAAAACTAAAAACAAGTGTACAAGTATTTTTAGGTGTTTTCAGGATTTCTTAAGTTATTTATACAATTTCTCAAGAAAAAAAAAATCATGTTTCAAATCTCACTAAAACCAAAAAAAAAAAATAGTTTTCAAAATCTGTATACTACAAAACTTCTGATAACCTACGAATATCCAACATATTATTTGAAAATCATTGACTTACTCTGTTTCACTGATAATACAGAAATACAATTAGTACATTGCAGTGCTTTTAGTTTTAATATTACTATTTTCACAACTTCAGAGGCTTACAGCACATCGAAGATTCAGTTTATTTTCAAAATCCTATGTGCATGTTAATCAGGAGGTGAAATGGAACTAAAAAAACAAAAAAACAATCCACCCTATTACCCACTGATGTCTGTTCGAATAAAATGACATTTTAAAAGAATAGGTAAAGTCATATCAAAGCTATTTAACATATCTGTTGCATAACATGGTAAGCCTACAACTAAAATGTCTTCTGTTAAACTTTTATTGCATATTAAACCCTAATTATTGGACAAACTACTTTATAACTTAAATTAAAAACACTAAAAATAAAATATTTAGTAGTATTTATACCTCGCTGGAATTTTGTGCACAAGAACATGGTTGTCTCCGATGTAATCGACATTGGTTTTGTTGAATTCCATACGATGGTGCGATAGCGGCATTTATAGAAAATGTTTGGGACGGTTGTTGATAAGGTGGCGGTGGTGGTTGACTTTGAACTGTTGGTATGGTGCTATATCTATATTGATAATTAAAAATAAACACATCATACAATTTTATTCAACTCGTAAATAGAATTTTAATTTATAAGTTGATAAAAAGAAATCAATATCTTACTTACCCTTGTAAAAACTCATTTTGTAAGGTCAAATCATCAGCTAATGAACCAGCCAGCTGATCTAAAGTTGCTGATTGATTTAATCGAACTGTATCACTGTGTGGCAATTTGCACTCAAGTTTACGAGATATTGGATTTGTTGAATTTTCAAAATCTTGGGAGAGCGTTGCATAACTCCAGCCTGGCTCCAAGTCCACTACTGACGGTATTGGACTTAATCGACCACATGAACTAGCATTTGAGGAAGCTCGTTGACGAAAATCAGGCGATAGTTGGAATCCACCACTGAAATTTTTAAGGATATTTATTTAAAAACTTTTAATTGTTATTTTTGTTACATTTCAAATTATTAGTTTCATAATAGAATTTGGTAATTTTTAATCAGAGCTAATATAAATTAAAAAGAATCACAACATTTAATCATAGGAGATTGAGTTTTGTTATAAATAGACATTTTCATTTGAACATTTTCAATATGGATTTTCTAATTGATTTATTCTACATTCAATTTAAATCAATTAAAAATATACCAAAAGAGTTAGAATTGGAAAATAGAAGACAAACTACAGGGTCAACATACCTAAGAAGTGGGCTACTTGGAAATAAGTCTAGGCCTTCACTGATACTGCTAAAATATTGGAAAAAATAAAGAGAAAAAAAAAATCGGATAAAATAATTTGAAATATACAATGCAAATATAACAGAAAACTAATAAATAAATTTAACTTACCTACTTGGTGATGGCGTTTCATTCATTCCAGCTATTCCTATAAATAAATGTTTTTTTTTAAATAGTTATTCGCTGTTTGGTTTTCAAGAAATGCAAATATAAATCTAATTACCAGTTAAACCAGAAGTTTTCAAGGTTTCCACCTGCTTTTTTACTCGACCTCTACGTTTTTCGTATTTTGATGTTTCCATTGAGGCTGCACGCCTCCTAACCGATTTTCCTTTAAAACACAATTTAAAATTTCATTTTAGCTTACATTTTTGTTTAATAATTTTTTTAATAATTAAGCATCATACCAATTTGACGGATGATTTTAACTGCAATATTTTTGAAAAGAGAAGGAAATATTTGAACAAATAAAGAAAACATAAAAGCAAAATATATAAAACACACATAAAATTTTGATTTGGACAAAGGAATGGAATCATTTACTATAATATTATTGTACCAAGTGATATATAGCATTGAGGGCAATAAATAAATGGTATAAGAAGAAAAAAAAAGAAAAAAAAAAGGAAATAGAATTGGGTTAGTCTGTCGACTGATGATGAAATGGTTTTATAGAAAAATTTGGCGACATATATATTTTTTTTAATACTTCTATTTTTAGATACTTATTCGCATTAAAAAAGATTTATAAATGGAAAAAAAAAAAAATGATTTTTTCTAATAATGGTAACAATTAACATACTCGATAATTGTATAAAATTTAGCGATATTAATTTTATTTTGTAGTTTCACATGTGGTCTAGGATTGGTTAATAAATTTCCATCAGTTTGGTGCTTTACGCAGAGATATTTCATGGAATTTGAAAGAAGTATTGATAACCTCTATGAAAACTAACAAAATTTTGATTGAAATTAATGAATAATCTGATCGTAAATAAAATTTATAAAATTGATCGAAAATTTTATTTTTAACTACACGAGTAAACATATTTAATTTGTGATTGGCTGGATTTTGGTATGTTGCTTCCTTATTATTTTTGGTTTTTGATAACTTGTTTTTTTGTTTTTACCTGGTTTAGCATCTGGATTAAGCATCCACCAGGATGATTTTCCAGTACCTTCATTTTGAACACGCATAAAACGATTGTGCAACGATAAATTGTGTCGTATCGAATTCTGTAAAAATAAAATTATAAGAAATTTGATTAATTATGTTAATTTTATTATATGCGGATTTCAATTTCTTCTCCACAAATCATATTTCTATCCGTTTATTATATTTGTTATTTTAAATTATATGTATATGAAACTGTAAGAATTTTAATAATAAAGTCGTAATGAGTTTTATGTTTCTTGGAGAAACTTCTGATATATATCGATCTTATGGAACGCAAATCAATTTAAACAGTTTTATCTTAAGAGTTTTTGATGTTTTAATCGAAATTTGTAAATTTTTCCATAAATGTTTTTATTCCATTTCATGCCAAACGTTTAAGCCGTTGGGCAAATTTAAAATTAATTCAAAGAATAATCTAAAGAAATAAGAATGTTCTGAAAATCCGGGAAACATAATTTTTTTTTCCACATATTTTGGGTGGGAGCGTCTAATATAAATCGTTAATGAGAATGTTCTTAGAAATGTTACTTGGCAATAAATTCTAGGAAATAAAATAATGAAATTGTTATATAGTCATATTTCTCACTTTACAAATGCCCCTGTTCATCAAATATATCAATTGAACAATTTTTTAACCTTAATTCCATTGAATAATTTCCCATTATTTTATTTATGAAAAAAAAAAAAAAACAGAAAACAGAAAAAGAAGAATCTAACTTATCGTGAATTGAATGATTTTACGTCATTTTAATATCAAAGAAAAAGAAAGTAAAAGAAAAATATTATAGATAGTCTCAATGCCAAATATTGTGCGTACATTAAAGTATAAGCCAATAGAGTTGCTTGCTGTATGCCTAGGCATTTATTAGTTAACTCCAAAAAGGATCTCTTTCAAATTGAATGCCAATAAAACAAAAAAAAAAATCCCATAGAATATTCTATATTATATTTTATTCGTACAAAACAGTTAATTTTCTGGTTTAGTTTTTAATAATATAATTTTTTTTATTAATAATAAGAAGTCGACCGTTTGTAAACATTTAACGATATTCATCATAAGACCATCTTAATATTATTTTTTTTCACTTAATCTTTGAATAAGAAATTTTCCTTGCATGATTTTATTTGAAAAATCTACTGTTTAATTGAGTTCGGAAAAATTGAAAATAGAAAAAAAGGTACCTCACCAAAAAATATGAAAAAAAAAATAATATTCAATGAAGCATTATTCTAAAGCCTAAAAATATACACACCATTTCCAAAGAAACCTTCTAAGAAATTTGTATTCATCATGACATTATATTATAATAAAACTTACTGTAACTAACTTTTTACAATAAATATATATTTCTATATTATATGTATAATAATATCTAACAGCCAGAAGATACCTATCCAATGTCTCTATACAACATTTCTGTACATTACAAGCACTCAGATATTATATATCGTATAATATAATATTCTAGTAATACATATTATCTTATATCTAATATAAAAGTGGAAAATTGAAGGGAAGAAAAATGATCCATTAATATAATTTCAACGTCTAGATGGCGCCTATAATCTTCGACGAATGAAAGGGTAGAAAGGTAGAATTTTTATATTTTTCAGATTTTCCACTTCCAAAAGCACAGTACTATAACCATTTGGTATCGTATGTGTCTGTTGTACATACCAAATATTATATCTATCTCTATATATATTTCTCTATATATATACATACATTGTGTAGGAAGAAGGTACATACATTTAGAGGTATCTAAGTAATATATGTAACCACGGCTCCACGCATTTATACATAATATATGTGCTTATTGTAGTAATAGATAAGATGTTAGATGATTCGTAAGAAGAAATACTTTTATAAGATATAAGTACGTATAACGAACAACAACAACAACAACAACAACAACAAAATATATAGAAAAAAGACTGCACATCAAAAATTGACTAATTAATTCAAGATATAAATATAAATATACATTCGAATTCATTGCCGTATAATGTTATATATATTAATGTACTGCTGAATTTATTGAAAGCCAATTTAAAAATAACTGTCTTTCATTAAAAGTTTGTAATTCAAACCGAATTTGTTAGCTTTTTGGTGAAATATAAAAGGACTATACTTATATGATATGTGCTTGATTAACACACACAATTTTCGGTACACATCACTCTTACTATATATTTAGCATAATTATATTTAACTTATAATTGTATCCGTAACCGTAAGTGATAACACTAATTTTATTTAGAGTTAAATTAGGGTTTAAGCCAGATACTTATATAATAAATTATTGTCAAATTGAATGTGGATAGTTTATATTTCAAATTTGTGAATTACCTTCATTCAAATTTCATTTTTCGTATATAAATAAAATTCTGGAAGTATTTGAAGATATTTTGATTAGCGAAAATAATTTCTTCAAATAATTAGCGAAAATCAAAATTTGCTAATCAATGAAACTCAAGATTGAATCAAGTTGAAATGAGGTATTCGGCTAATTATTCGGATATGCTGAATCGAATAGGGATATTCAATCGTCACGGGTCCATTATGTTTTTAATTTGTCTATTATATGCAGATGAGAACAATCTAAAGCAACGCTGAAAACATTGGTTCCAGTCATTTGAATAAAACGAAAATATACGCAAATGAAAGAACAAATTTTATTTGATCGAATAGAGAATAAAAAGTGGCGTAGCATTGTTTTAACATTACTAAAATTCTACGTCAAATACATACGAGTCGCCAACGAAAACTGAAGTCGACGAAATTCAAATTATCAATTCTTGTATATAATTACATTAATGGCTTGTACAAAATCAGTATGATTTTTGTTTTAATTTCTCATTATAAATTACCATCTTTAAATTATTCATAATAGTCAAACATATTTAGTATTAATATTTAGTAGGTATATATATGTTTTCCAGAGATTGATTCAAAACATTCACAGCTTAAAATTACATTTAAAAAAAAAAAAAAAAAACAGACTTTATGTGTTTATTATTTACTGTTTTTCATATAATTTCTGCTGACAATTTAAATATTTATCATGAGTTAGAAATAATTTTGATAAATTTATGAAATATTTGATAATATTTGCTATATTTGCACGCACAGAAAATCAAAATCTAGAATTGTGAATATTTAAATATTGATTCCAAAACTACGAAAATAAAACGAAATCCACAATCTCAGAATCTAAATGACTTATCGTAAAGAGAACTTTTCAAATTTGTAGTATTTTATGTAAAATATATAAATAAATATGTTAACATCGATAACAGAAAGTTTCAGAAAATTGGTAAAATCAAAATCGGTTTCTTTCTTCTTTTCATTTATGTTTTTATGTTTTTTTTTTTTTTTGGTTTTAGGTTTTTATTGTGACTATATATTATATTTTTCTCTCAAAAAGTACGTTTCAAGTTTATTCAGTTTTATAATATTATGACTTTACCTAGGATGTAATATTTTCTAAACGAACAAAAGTATCTAATATTATTCAATATCACAAATATTACCTCCAGATATACTTTTTGATTTTATTATTTTATTTGTCATCTTTATTGATGAATGGTTATTATGTCATGTAACATGTTCAGTCTTATAATTTATAGGAAATATGTTTTGCTAGTAATACATAAATATTACATTTTTTTGGATTATATATTTTCGGAATGCTTTTTCAATTTGAAAATGAATTTCATCTGAAATTTATTTATAAAATGTAAATGCACTACTTTGAAAGAATCGCCGTATATAAAAGTTCGATAGGTTTTTCAACAAGAATTGAATATAAATATGTATATATTTTTCTATGTATTTGTATATATTAGCCTAGTATAGAGATAGAAAAAATATAAAATATAAAATATAACATTGAAGTAAGTATATATATATATATATTGGCAATGGCTGTATGTTGTATAATATGTACCTGGTAGTGTCACTTAAAGAGTTGCTAGAACAATAGACGGAATTTCATATTTTTTTTTTTATACGAATATATAAATTTATTATATATAAAATCTATATGCCAAAGTTTTTATTATCTTATTTTAAATTTTTGCAGATGTGCATGATGAATTTGTTACGAGTTTTTGGTTGGAATAATTAATATGAGCAGCAATACTGCTTGTTTGCAGTCTGGGGAATGGTGCCCCGCAAATTGGTTTTACTCTAAATATGTCAAAATGAACATGCATTTGTTATTTTAAATTTATCATTAATAACCTTCGAATATCAAAAGTTGACCATGACCATAACTTTCGGAATAGTTTATCAAATTACGTCATTTTGGTTTATATAGAGACTCCTGTAAACGGCATAATTTCTTGTATCGAGCGGTTTGACATTGGCTTGACGTAATTTTCGTAATATATGAAAAATCGTTATATTTTCTTAGTCGTTTAAGGAACTTTTAAGATCGTTAATTTGACAAATTTAACAGTTCGTTGGATATTGTATTTTGGAGCGTGTTCTATGATAAACCTGTAATTAGGATTGACTGAAATACAATGGCCAATTGAAAAATTGATGCTGATATATTAGAATTGCTTTTTGCTTCATTTTTCAAAAAATATAAAAATACATTTTTAATAATCAGTCCTGAGGAAAACCCATTTGCTTGGAAATTAATATTCACAGTTTTACTAATCCATTGTCAGTTTGCTTTAACTACTTTCTTTAGTCTTTTTTTTTGTTAAATTGTTTTTTTTTTTTTAATAATATTTTAATATATCAGTAGGATCTGTAATCAATACAGTCGATAATAGCATCGCTATCCATTAAACGACTATCGACTATATATGGTTAAACGCTCACAATCTCTGATTCCAATTTTTGTAAACCATTAAAATTCGATTTAAAAAAAAAATGCGTGGATCAGATATTAAATTTACAAAAATTCATTAAAAACTTTTCAATATTATTGGATTTCTGATAAGTTTCTATATAAGAATTAATAATTGAATGATTTATATTTTATTTGTCATCGGGACAATTCCACGTGAATATGTAATGTATGGAAACAAAGATTATTTATGGACAGTTAATAGCGCTGGAACTAAAATAGCTGCAGTACTTTTTGACAATAATTTTGAAAGACTATATTTTCACATAATTTAAACAACGGATCAAACTATAGCTTTATGACTGTTTTGGTTCAGAGATCTATCTGGTGTCAGAGCTATTAACTAACAAAAAATAGTCTTTGGTTTTACACATTACGCATTATCGTAGAATTATGTCATACCGAGTTTTTTCCATAACGATTTGAAGAGTTTTTAGTATTTTGATATTTGTTTCAATTGATTATTTAAAAATTTGGTTAAAAAGTTAAAAATGTATATTAAACCTAAGATATTTGATGAGACTGTGATAAAGTCATAATTTCCTATAAAAAAAAATGGATGAAATTAGTTGAAATGGACATCAAATACGGTCGCATATATTGCCTCGGCAATTGATCATAAATCAGCGAAGATCTCTAAATTCATTGCAATTAGTGATGCAACGAAACTTTTGCACGATTTTGTATTAATTCGATTTTCAATTTTCCTATATTTATGTCTGGTTTGGAAATAAACAGCCAGTTTCGGAAGATTCGGTATTTGAAAATGATGAAAAAATGTTATTAATTTTAAGCCGAATCTTCCGAAACTGGCTATTTATTTCCAAACCAGACAAAATA
>JAABKK020029431.1:0-45805 GCA_011634745.2 Catotricha subobsoleta | reverse complement strand
TATTTTTATTAAATATGTAAATATATACTTCTGTTTTTTAGTTTATTATTATTATATACATAGAATTTAAAAAAAAAAAAAAAAACATGTTTTAAACAAAAAAAACATGTTTTAAACTAAAAAAAAACGTTTTTTTTGTTTTTTTTAAAAAAAACAATGTTTTTTACCATCTCTGTACAGAACCCTATAGCCTATAGAGATAAACATTTATTATTTTTATACTGTCTATAGATGCAATGCAATGCACTTATAGATAACTGTTTAAATTCAGTATATACAATGTATATTATACATTATAAATAGCTTTACTAAAGACTTCAAAGTCTATATATCGAAGTCTCTTATGTATATATAGACTGCCTATCGCTTTAGACTGTCTTAATTAAGACAATCTAATATAATCTATAGTTTGTCTAACGGAATGGACAGTCTACAGACATACAAGAGACTCCCATATACAGACTTAATATAGTCTATAGTATAGCTATATACTGTATTTACTTACAAAACTGTCTAGAAATGCTTATTGGGTAAACCACGCTATAATCTAAACGGTTGATCGTATCGTACAGAAAAAGTAATTAAGAACAACACTTATTTTGGAAAAGCAACTATAAATTTAAATCAATTTGAGTTAGTGACTCAAGAGATATACTTCTTGCGACGAATCTTGATTAGAGATGTGACAGTACAATTAGGTAAATTTGAGTCTTAAACAATTGTAGTTTGAGAACGGTTCCGAATAATTCTAATCTGTTTTCACCAAAGAAATTTAAATAAAATTCTGAATAAAATGAAGTTTTACGGCTGCTATTACATACACTGGTTTTCAATCTGTAAGCTCTAAAGGTCAAATGTACTGCATTGAAAAAACCTGAAAATATTTCAAGCAGTATTTATCGTGGCGTTTCTTCATTTATTATTATAATTGGTCATGACCATGATCTATCTCTATAGTTTAACCATATTTCGGGAGTGGACTTTCAATTTTTTTTCAGTTGAATATAAAAAAAAAAAAATGGTACAGATCGTTGTTATAAACATTCCTACATCATTTATTGATTGATTTATTGTTTAAAATTGATCTCTTTTTTCTTTTTTTTATTATGGCTTTAGTACATCATTTACTCATCGTTTATAGAAAAAGAACATATTTTAAGTTGATGAATATACAAATTTTTATTTTCCATCAAATTTATTTATAATTGTTAATTGTAATTAATTATAGCTAATATTAAGTTCTTCTGTTTTACTTATTTTTTTTTTCAATCTTTCTTTTTATGAATATATTTTATTATTACATATAAATTTTATTTCATTATCGCATTATCATCATATATAATTTGCACTATTTACCATTGTTATTTCACCATACTTTTTTCTTACAAAAAAAAAATATTCTTTTGACAACAAATTATTTACTTAAGTTTAATAAAGAAAACAACAATTGAAACGTAATTATGTAAGTATACTTAAAATGTATTTTAAAAATTTAAAAATTAATTTTTCATTAAAATTTAATTGAAAGAATAAGGAATAATTAAATTTTACACATAATTATATGATTTAAGCATTACTTAGCTGAAATAATACAGATTAAATACAATTAATTCATATGACTTCGCATTCGAATATTCTAGAATTACTTGAAATTTATTAGACAAGAAATCACATTTTCTATTGGACAATAATACAAACCATAGAAATAAAGAAAGAAAAAAATAAGAAAATCATATTTATAAAATCTGTATCAAACCATTTTAATTAATGATCTATCAAAAACAATCGTATATTAGCTTCGAAGCCATACTGAATTGTTAAAAATTCTAAAATGATTACACAAAACCAAACGGTAAAAAGAAAAAAAAAACAAACAAACAATGCACAAAGATCTCTGGTTGCATAGAAATTTGATGGCAGTAGTTTAATTGGATAGCGAACAATAAACTAAGCACAAAATGTTAAGAAAAGACACTGGTCTCCAATTTAACCGGTTTCCGAATATGTATTATTAACAATTCATATTTAGTACTAATATTGTTCCCTGATAAGTGTAACCTTTTTATATTAACACAATATTGTTTTTAGATCAATTGAAATGCTTTTAATTATTGATTTATTGATTTTCTTTTTGTGAACTAAGTAATGCTTAAGATATTACAATAGCTATTATTAATTGAAACACATTAACTTTTAAGATGATCATCATACCTACTATAAAGTATACAAAATGTATTTATTTTGATAAACAAATGAAAATATACTGTTTCATTTCTAATAAACTTAAAATATAGAAAATTAGATTTCTGTAAAATGTGTGTTAAAGGTTTCATCTTCTTCTTATTTTCTTTCTTCTTTTTTTTTTCTTCTTTTTTTTTAAATATATATAAAATATATACAAAGTGCTAAATACACAAAATACTATATTTTCTACAATCTACAAAAATTTATAGCTAGTTTATGTCAAACGGTTGTTTTTAGAATTTAGCACTTTATATCAGAAAATCATTGTTTTTTTGTTTTTTTTTTTTTTTTGAAATAATTTTGAATTGATTTTTATATTTATAACTACCGTTTTGTAGATATTTACTTAAAGAGAGAAAACAAATGTATTTGTATTTGTAAAATTAAATTAAAAAATATATTAAATAATTATTGATTTAAAGTTAAATTTATTTTATTGTTGGTAACATTATTGCGAATTTATCGATACTACAACAGAGGAATTAAAAAAAAAAAAAAAAAAACAAACAAACAAACAAACAAAAGCGCTGAATCAAAATTTTACGAACAATTTCTTTTTGCTTCTTTTCATTTTAAATTCTAGCAAAATTAAATTATGAAAAATACAAATTGTATTTAAATTTAAATTGCAAGAAATTTAATGTGTGTTTTGCTTTCCCTTTAAATAGATTTTAATTTATATAGTTTTACCCGATAATGTTTACCTTAATTTCTAAAAATGCGCATATATTTGAAATGAAAGTGATTCACCATAGTTTAATTTTGTTTTCTTTTTTCTTTTTTTTTCTATCTTAAAGCCATTTTGAAAATCAAAATTGTGGGGTTATTTTTAAAATAATTGAAACAAAAAAAAAAAAATAATTAAGAAAATAATAAAATGGTTTCTGAATTTAAAATCAACCTTCTCGTTTGATTTGAGAAGGTGTTTCTGCCAAACCTTTAACTTTAAGTCGATCGGCGGTTTTCAAAAATGCTGGCAATTGCTCTTGAGAGACATTCACTTCTCCCGCATACATAAATTCTAAAATTGCTTGTAAATGAGAATACGATACATCTTTAAGAATTATAATGGGATGTTTTGATGGATTTTCCTGTATTTATTTGTCATTTCGTTTTATGGATGAAATAGAACGTTTGAAATGAAAGTAAAGCAAGAAATTAGTTTTATTTTATGGTGAGAGATTTTTGAATTCTATATCGATATATTTGTTCACTTACCTCTAAAAGTGATTTAAAATATGGACTGCATGCCGAAAGTACCATTTTGTGAGCTTTACAAGTTTGTCCCTCACACGCCAATGTTACCTGTTGAATATAACATATTGTCAAAATCATTAATTTTATGATTTACCATTTAAGCAACGTATAGATTTAAATATATTACAACTTACGTCTGTAAAACTCTTCTCATCTCGCAAATGTCGGAAAGATGTAACCATATTTGTTTGAAAATCATTCCATTTAAGAAAGAATTGTTGGTCTGCCATTTTGATGTGTGGTTTTACTTTGTTTTAAGATTCTGTGTTTGTGTGCGGGTGTTTTTAATTTATATCACTTTGTATTCAATCTAAAATAAAAAAAAAAATAAAAAATATTATTATGAGTATTAGTATTAAAATTGGGGGGTTTAATTGATTTTTTGCTTATGTCAATTGTCCTGTTAAATAAATAATTCATCATTAAAAATAGAACGAGATAATTAATTAAGTATAATTTGAAACATAATAATATTACTAGAATTCAATAGTATAAAAAAAAAAAAAATGGAAGTACCAACAGTAAAATAATGGAATCATCGAATTCATTTATTTTAATTTTAAACTATCGATTAATCTAGTCATTTAATAAGTAAGTTTATACAATTCGCATTGCTAAATAATAATAATAATAATAAAAACGATGGCTACCAATGAAATGTAAACAAATTATAAAGACCTAATGGCCATTGTATCTTAACCTCTATTATGTAGGTCGTAACCTACGCACGGGTATTGGATCTTTACTGTAATTTTTTTTTTCTTTTTTTATAAAATACTTTGATCGACATTTTAAAATACATATGTAATAGTTTTAATTAATTATAATTATACGTCAATGGCATAAGGAAAAGAAAATGATTATAAATTTTATGTTTCACACATTTTAAATAGAATTTTAGCCAATTGATTACCATATAAAATACCCGCATAATTAAGTCAACGATCATGATTAAAAAACAACCATCACTGCAAAGCTCTCATATTATTATTTTGCATTGAGTAATAATTTTACTAAATTATATTTTACCTTTCAATTTAATAAAAAATATTTCGTAAGTAAACATAACAGCAGGTGAAATTTAAATTGAAAACACGTACAGCTTATGAACAAAATGAAACTAGAATTTTATTATAGACCAAATATTATTTATAAAATATCTAAAGCAAACAAAAATGGTTTGTTTAGAAATGGAAACAATAAAGTATTGCTGAGGCGAGATTCAAAAAATTGATTAGAAATCAAAAAATTACATTTTCAAAACACGCACTGAATCTGTCAAAAAGAATTTTGTTGTTTTTTCTTTTTTTTTTCTTTACTACCGCTTAATACTTATAACCATTGCTTTTCTATTTAATTCTCTCTTTATTTCGATATATGCATACAAATTTATATAGCGATATGTATTTCTATCTGTATTATATGTTGGATATGTGTATCTTCTATACATTCATTTTCTTTTCTTTTCTTTTTTTTCTTCTTTTTTTTTTTTGTTTTGTTTCCAGAACTTAAAAACGAAAACATTAAATTTTTAACTACATTTAATTACTTAAATAACATATTCATACCTTTTATTATAACTTGCACGATTTCAACAAAAAAACAATGCACAAAATAATCGAAAAAGTTTTCTTGAACCAAAAAAAAAAATATTGTCAATGCCAATGCACCATTTATATTATATTTTTGTTTGGAATACAAGAGAATAGAAATGAAATGAAATGGAATGGATATAAAATATATAATATTTCGATTGATTATAATATATGACTTTGTGGAAGGTGGTTCTTTCACTGTGTGCGTGGGAATAATATATTTTTTTTTTTTTTTTTTATATTATGGTAACAGTGGAACATTATATTGGAAATAAGAAATATTTTTATTTTCATAATAAAAATAATTGCCAATTGAAATCATAGCCATGTTGATTATTTTGAAAGCCATTCAATGTAATTGGCGAAATATTACTCGTACTGTATTTTGTAAATACTGTGGACGGTGTAGATGGAATCCTCAATTAAATATTCAATAAATGTTTTCATAGCAGTTTTTGTTTTAGAATTTAAAAAAAATAAATAAAAATATGCGTACGGAAATGCATGATATTGGCACGTAAATGATCCTGAGAATGCCCACTTTCAATTTCTGAATCATATATTTCCATAATGTACTTATAGCATATTTTAATAACTTTTTGCTAGGCCCTTCAGTCTGATGCTACGACATATAAGAGCTGTCAATATAAGAAGTAAATTATAGTTGATTTTCTATAAGCAAGATTAAGAAGAGTATATTTTAATGTTGAAATATATAACCTAAGTAAAGTCAAAAAAAAGCCATGCTAAGATTTTTAAGGCAATCGCCACTCGCCAGAAAGAATTTGAGAAATTACTTTTGCATTATGGCTCTGATATTATGTTAGGCTGTGAGTCGGTGATTTTTAACATTTTCTTTCTCTGTTCACCCTGTCTGGGAAACTGGAATATGCAGTGCTGGCAACTTGATCCAGTTTTAAATAAACATAATTATTAAGATTTTATAAATTTATTCTTAAAAATAATAACATTTCCATTATATATTTGTATTTTAGACGAAACTTAATTCCTTTTTTTTTCATATCAATACTAGCGCAATATTTCGAAGCATAAGTATCATTTTATAATATTGTATTTATTAAATATTTGTTTAATTTTTCCAATAGCCAATGTTCTAAAAATGTTGTACTAAAAAAACGATTCGATATATTCAATATCTTTTCCAATAAATAAATAAATAAATTTATACTTACTACTTATATGTACAAAAATGTCAAGTGTCATTCTCTTCATACTCACCACTGATTTTTTTTTTTAATATTAAGTATACGCTCATCTCATTCATTCCCGGTGAATTGTACTTACATGCAGTGTTTGTTAAAATAGTATTTAGTTTTAGTATATTAAAAAAAGTCAATATTTCATTATTTACTGCATTTATATTTAAAAATATATATATTTATATATAACTATACAATATATAAAAATCAAAGATAAAAATTAACATCAATCAATAAAAATTATGGAAGAGATTATTGAATCATTGAATGGAATTGGGTAAGCAAATAATGGAAAGACCGCAAAATTGATTTTCAAAAATGACGAAATAATTTGACTTTTATGACGCTTGTTATTTTAACTTTCGAAGATATCAGGGAAAGTGTTTACAGGCGGCTGTTCTTGAAGAAGCTCTCAAAAATGGCACTAAATCAAATTCATTTCGTTCTCTTGTTGCATGGATTGCTGGTGAGCTACGTGTGTTGGCTGATTTAGAGGAACAAGTAAAAATCAATGATAAAAAATATTATTCAAAAATTATTTCTTGAAGAGATAAATAGATGATTTTTTTTTTTTTTAAGATAAATGAAAATGGTGAAATTAATGAATACTTATTGGAAATGTCTGGATTTTTGAAAGAATTACAATGTCCATATCCAGCATTAGTATCTGGACCAGTTTCGAATCGATTTCAATCAGTTGATGATCGGTTATTGTTGCTTAATTTTTTAATAACTGAATTAATGGCGGCAAAAATGTGTCATAAACTAAAACCTCAAGAACAAGTTATTATTGAAATTGTATGTATAATTGCCGGCAAATAATATAATAACTATTATGCACATATTTAAATATTGATTGAATTCTAATCATAGAGTGAAAGTCCAGCTGCGGCAGCATTAAAATCAATTTCGGTTAATCTTAATTTGGGTAAGCCACCAGAGAATATATCTGCTAAGGCTTTATTTGATAAAATTCTTGCTCGTGTTGATGATGTTTTACAAAAAAATGGTAATTTAAATGTTTACACAAATTATCGAACTAAAAACTCACTTCAGATACAATTAATAGTACCATGTATTTCAATTTATTTCAGGCGGACAAAATTGTGTAGGAAAACCTTTATTTGTACCAGGAAAACAGCTAACCATCGAACAATGGAATAAATTAGAAAAATTACAAAAAGACTTAGATGATGAATATGATTTACGACGTCAAATGTTATTAACCCGTCTCGATGTAACTGTTCAATCATTCCAATGGTCTGATAAAGTCAAAGGAAAAGAAGATAAAATTGCTGAACGATATACAAGTAAACGAAAAGAATTGGATCAATTGCAACATGGTGGTAAAACGACAGATATAATTGAACTGTTAGCGGGCCGTGACGATTTAACAATTATTGAGAAAACTAGTTGTGCCAATGTTCGACAATTTACGAAAACTGATATTCAAAAGCATGTTATTGGAAAGGTGCCGGATAGAGGAGGGCGAACCAATGAGTATGCAATTCCTGCGCCAGAAATGCCATCTTGGCAAACTGAACGTAAAATTCAACAAGGTTCAAAAGATAAACGTGGTGGATTTGGTCAAGGTGTAAGTAAACGAAATAAACCAAATTTACGTTGGTGATGATTATTTCATTTTTTTTTTTTTTATTTTTTAATTTTCGTTTAGTTTCGCTACTAATTATTATTATTAATATTATTTTACTGTAAAGCAGTGCATGATTACAGTGTATCAATATAAATATATACATATATAGTTTTTTAAAGTTTTTAACATTTATGTAGTTGATAGAGTTTAGGTATAATTTTGTAATTAATATTTAACACTGAAACAATAAAAAGTAGAATTTAAAAGCTCTAAACTGAGTTTAAATTAATTAAAAAAAATTAGAAAAGATAATTTTATCTTATTAAAAATAGGGTAGAGGTGGAGGAGGAGGCGGAGGCGGCGGATTTGGTGGTAAACGAGGAGGTTTCAATCAGCAACAGCAACAGCAACAACAATCTGGACAACCACAATATCAAAGAAGTTATCAACAGAATTCTCAACCACAACGTGGTTATTCAGCCGAATCTAATAATTTTAAACAATCAGGTGGATATCAGCAACAGCAACAGCAATCTACCAATTATCAATCAAATCAACAATATAATAATAGTTACGGTGGTAATACTCGCGTACAAGGAGGGTGGTCTCAATCAGGTTTGAATTTTCTTATACATTGTTTGTTGTAAATAAAAATTTAAATTTTATTTAATAGGTTCTGGTGGCAATCGTGAATACAATAATAGCCAGCAGAGAGGTAGTTTTAGTGGAGCAGCTGGAAATGTTGGCGGGTATCATCAACCGAATCAGCAGCAACAACAAACACAAGGATACGGACAAAGTCAAGATGGCTTCAGTCGAGGTACTGATGATCGAGGTAGAATGGGACGTTCAAATTATAATCGTGGAGGTCGTCGCTAAGTTTAATTTCTCTCTTCTTTCATTTTATGTAATTTTTATTAATTTAAAATTTATACAATATTCGATATTTTCTAAAATCTAATAATTAGAAAAGGATTGTTAAAATATTTAAAATATTAAAAAAAAAAAAAAAAACAAAAAACCAAATAAAAACCTGAGTACGATACGCACCAATGAAGTTATAAGTAAATAACACATTTTTATTAATTCTTGTTCTTTAGTTTACAATGAAAAGCTTCATGATTTCTGTTCTTTAAATACTATTTTTTGTTGTGATGTCGATTTTGAATAAACTAATAAAAATTTGAATTGAATTATAGAAAATTATTTTTTTCCTTATGCTGTATTTGAAGCTCACGAGCTCTTGCTAACATCTCTTCCTTCCAGTCTTCATAACTTTTTTCTGTTTTTACTCTCTTAATAGCAAATTTATCATGTTGCTCGGATTCATCATCAATATCTAAATAGAATTTCAATAAAACATATTGTCGTAAGTGGTTTGAAAATAAATGAATAAAAAATAAGTTTTTCTCACCATTATTTACTTTGATGTTATTTTGAGAACGTTTTATATTATCAAATGGTTTTTCATGTTCGATCCATTTATCCCAAAGCTCCTGTAATTTTTTCCATGTTGTTTTATTCATATTGCCCAGTTCCATCAACTTTGGCGAAATTTTCGTTAGCTTCAATTTCTCTGACTTACAACTTTGATATATGGCCATAGGCAAATTTTGTGAATTAGAAATATCATCATTTTCACGTGTTTGTTGTTTATATTTTTCAAATAGTATAAGAGCTGTCTGTTTAATTTTATCACTCAATTCCAATTGAACACAAATATTATTGATATTTAATGTTTTTTTCAGATCTAATAACTTCTCTATTAAACAATAATTTTTAAAATAATTAGATTTTGTATAGCTCGATAGTTCAATAGCAATTTCACGATCGAATATTATTTCTAAAAATTTTGATGCCAATTCCAAACTAATAACAATTTTTGCTGTATCATTTATATTTTGTTTCATTAGATTTTGTTTCAGGTTAATACGCAGCAGATATTCTGAGGCTTTTCTAAAATTAAAAAGAATCAGAATTTCATTAAATGAATGTTATGTCTAATTAGACGATGCTATATTACTTACTTTATACATCTATCATCACAAATATTTAGGCGTCTTGCGGTGTTTTTGATTAATTGTAATTGTTCCATTTTAATTGTGATGTCGTTTAAATTATTCTATTGGAATCAAACAGTACCAACTAGCAATATTATTATGCTTTGTTTATTTACTTTGAGTTTTGGCGGGATTTGTAGAATTTTGATTAAATAAATTGACAGGAACACATTTCCAAGCATTGCGCGACATCTTAACGTGATTTTTCTAACTAACGATATTTATTTGAAATTTAAAGGTTATTTATTTTATTAAATATAAAATATTATTTTCAGCTCGTCCAAAAAATTAAGATTTCATATATTAAAATTGAATATATGTTTTATCCCACTCGCACTCAACACATTCATTATCTTAATTGTTTGGATTAACTATATGGTATTTTATTAATTTATTTTCAATTTTTAAACGCAATTCAATACAAACACAGTTTGTTTAATATTTCATCATAATAATTTTATTTAAATCAAAAATATTAATATATTAAAATTTGAATGGAATTTGAAGATATTTCAAACTATATCTTAGTTGGATCATTCCTCAGCGTCGGCAAATCTATCCTCATCTAAATTGAAATTAAATTAAAGGAATTAATATTTTTATGTATGTATTTAAGTAAACACTATTTACCTTCAATATGAAGATTTCTTAAATCATCTGGTTCAACTTCTTGATTGTTAACTGCTTCATCATTGTCATCATCTTCAGCCATTATAAACTCGTCTTCTCCTTCTGAGAAACTATCTATAAATTTCAGTACAAAATTATCATATTTATATTAAGTATACTTAACTTATTGTAAATTAATGTAATACAAATTGACTACGAATAAAAACAAACCATTTGGATCGGGATGAAGAGCTTGACACTCTTTCATAGCATTAAAAATATCTTCAACACTATTTGAATCGTTTGGAACAAACCATATTTCAGTCATTTCTGGATCATCTAAGAACAAAAGAAAAAAAAACAGAAAAACGTTTGATTTCCATTGTCATTTGCATACTGTATTGCCAGCTTTTTATTATTTTACCTTCGCAAGTACCCTCATCTTCCTCGTCTGATCTGTCATCGCCATT
The DNA here is from genome assembly GCA_011634745.2 of Catotricha subobsoleta. NCBI lineage: Eukaryota > Metazoa > Arthropoda > Insecta > Diptera > Cecidomyiidae > Catotricha > Catotricha subobsoleta. The sequence goes on along the minus strand of JAABKK020029431.1, from coordinate 34,756 downwards.
ACCATTACGGTTACCATTATTTGCAACACCAGGCCATTCTAAGCAAATGTCCAACATTATGTAAATACCTGAAATCGTTAAAAGAACAGTGTGATTCATCTTAATAACACAAACCTTTCTTAAGAATATCAAAACAATGAATTTAAATTGAAGTAACAATAAATTTAAATACTTAATAAACAAAATAAATTATTACATTTTGATGGTGTACTTGATATTGCATGTAAACCGATATTTGGCCAGGGAATTGATACACTGTCATCACGACCATTTTCTTGCCAACACAATGAACTATTTCGTAAAAGAAAATAAAAAAGTTTTTAGAGTGGAAACAATCTTAAGGGATTGTTATCCCATATAGAAACGTACTGTCGAACATTTTATTTTGAAACTATTTGTATAGCAATTTTTTTCAAATTAAGGAGTCAGACACATCGTATCTGAGCACTATTCTAAATATAATTCGGACGGTAAGTTTTTATATGGGATAGCCGCTATATCAAATAAGCAATTTATAAAATTAACATACTTTTCAGTGACATATAAAATACCGGTATTCAATTGTGTGTGATTAATTTTCATTGTGACATTTTCTAATTTCTTAACAACGGCTTCCTCGTTTAAACTTAAAGGTCCAATAATAACCATTTTTACTGTTTTTCTCCTTTTTTTAAATTATTCTTTATCAAATTTTGTTTAATTCTTCAATAATGCAAATACGATTTTTACTTAATAAACAATCAAAAATTTTGTTTGGTTATGATTGTGCATAAACAAACGCGATGCTTAAGCCTTAAGCTCTTTTTCGCTTCAATTTTTGACAAATGACTATACCTATCAAAAATAAATTTGATATTCGAACTGCATTTGTTTAAGATTATATTCACAATCAGTTTTCAGTAAAGTGTAATCATTTACAAGTTGTTTCGAGTGATATGATATGTAAATAAATGTGATTTTTATTTTAAGCTGATGTTTTTTTAGCAATTTATTTTTAGAATCATGATTTTTTATTAAATATTTTAAAGCTATATTTAAAATTAAGGATGATGAACTTCCTTTAATAACGATCATACCCAAAGAATTGTAATACATAGAGATACCCTTGTGAAAAAAATAATATGTTATATTGAGACTATTAGAATCAAAAACCGTTTATTCCATTTGCGCTGGCAGGCGATTTTGATCCTAATTGTATTACGGTTTTTGATTCTAATAGTCTCAATATTCTATTGTTATGATATGAAATTTGTACCCTTTAATGAAAACAAAAAATTTTGGTATGTAAATAAAAAATAATACATATCATGAAAATAAAAAAAAATGGTATGTTTAGACCAAAGACAATACTATATTGTCATTGGTTTAGATCGACTTATACCATATATGTGAAATATTAATAAAAGATATTTGCAGGTATTTTAGAGAAGTGGTGAAAACATATTTCCATAAAATTACGAAGAACATTTTAAAAAAATAAAAAAAAAATACTTAAGGAAAATCACATATTTAATTAACGATAAACCATTTCTATATTCTGGGATATAGCCGCTATAATTCGGAAATTGATAGTGACAGACTAGGTTTTAATTCTAGAAAATAGCGATATTCCAGAATATCATCTGTAGTATGTCCTAGTTTTACAGTATTATACCGTATTAGTAAATAAAGCAGCAACAATTCACCGAAACGAACGAGGTCAATATATTACAAAATACTGTAATAAATGTTCTCACTTCCGCTTTTTATCATCGCTTCGTATGTCAAACGTATCAATGTTACCAACATATACGTAATAAACAACATAAAAAAAAACCATCATCACAATATTCATTCTTATTTCGACATAAAGCAGCGAGTCAAAACACGTGCGTAAAGACCGCTTGAAGCATACTTTGCTGCTGTGAATTTAATTTTTTTCTTGTAAATTGAATTAAAAAGTAAATCAAAAACGAACTAAGTGAATTCTAATTATTTTTGTTAATTGTTTTCATTGAAATTTGTAATTCGTAATGGGTCGTGCAGGTAAATTATTAAGTATATTTATTGATTTATGTTTTCTTTTTATTATTGATAATGCGGGAATATGTATTCTTTGGCATAACATTGTGACCATGCCGATACAGTAAATTCTTGTAACGTAAAATATGTTTATATAAAAATGATGATATTATAATTTGTTTAAATACATTTTTTTTGTGATATTCGGAAGCTATTAATATATCTTTAATTCGATGTTGTTTGTTTGTTCGGTTGTAATTAAAACATTCATTATGAGAGTGCATACAATTCTTAATCAAGTTAACCTAACATTTTTTTTATACGTTTTTTTTTAGGTTTTTCTCCACGCGGTGGTGGAGGTAGAGGAGGTGGTGGTGGCCGGGGCGGCGGTGGATTCGGTGGACGTGGAGGAGGTGGCGGAGGCAGACCTAGTTTCGGCGCTGGAGGTAAGAATTTTGTGAAAATACTTATGTGGGGACATCATTATAAACGTTAGCCTTAATATGATTTGGTCTCTATTTACTCAAATGAAGTTGTCATTTAAAGTTCATCAGATCACATAATCTTTTACTTTATTATTGCAAGGTGATTTCTAAGATCTGTCTAGGATCAATAAATCACTAATCCGCATCTACCAAATTGTGAATTTATTTGATTTTATTTTTTATGGAAATTTTTATTTTCTAATTTCTATTATCCAATTCAGAACTTGTAAGACTGTCACTGCGAGAAGTTGTTTCACGAAAGTTACAATTCTGTTTTAAAAGTCCAAATATCTCTGGAATACTAATAGACATTTGGACTTGTAAAACCGAATTGAAAGTTTTGTGAAGCAGTGCCGTGGCATTCAAAACAATACTTCTTACATACTTCTTATGTTTTTGTTTATTTATTTAATGCTTGAGTTTTGAATAATTATTTTAACTTTATATCATTTTATAGTGATAAATTACTTACTTACTATTAAAAGGATGACAACTAAATAATAATTTACTATTTAGGTCGTGGAGGTGGTGGAGGTCGTGGCGGTGGGGGCCGTGGTGCAGGTGGAGGTAGAGGCACTCCAAGAGGAAGAGGTGCCCCTAGAGGCAGAGGAAGTAATTTAACATAAACAAGAAATCTTACAACATGAGAAAAGATATTTAATTTGAATTATTTTGTTAGGTGGAGGTGGAGCAGGTGGATTTAAGGGTGGCAAAACTGTAGTTATTGAACCACATCGTCATGAAGGTGTATTTATTGCTCGCGGAAAGGAAGATGCACTAGTATCAAGAAATTTAGTTCCTGGATCAGAAGTTTATGGAGAAAAAAGAATTTCAGTTGAAGTAAGTTTTTTTGTTTTTTATGTTTACTTTACACTTTACATTCGGTTAATATTTTACTAGAAAATTATGTATAAAATGATGATCTGTGCAGGGGTACAGAAGCGGTAATATGTGACCGTAAAACTTAATTGTATCCTTTTTTGGACGCCCGAGGCGAATATTTTAGATGCGTTAAGTTTAGAATATGCACAACTGATTATACAATACATCAATATTAACAAAATTTAAATATTAATCTCTTTTTATTGTCGTATTTTTAAAGATTGTTTTCTTTTCATTTCATTAGACAAATGGCGAAAAAATTGAATACAGAGTATGGAATCCTTTCCGTTCAAAATTAGCAGCCGCTATATTGGGTGGTATTGATAAAATTCACATGCCACCGGGTTCTAAAGTATTGTATTTAGGTGCAGCATCTGGAACAACTGTATCACATGTATCGGATGTGGTTGGTCCCGAAGGTCTTGTATACGCTGTAGAATTTTCGCACAGATCTGGTCGTGATTTAATTAATGTTGCCAAAAAACGTACAAATATTATTCCAATTATCGAAGATGCACGTCATCCACATAAATATCGTATGCTTGTGGGTATGGTTGATACAGTATTCGCTGATGTTGCTCAACCCGATCAAGCACGTATTGTAGCATTAAATTCACAATATTTCTTAAAGAATGGTGGACATTTTGTCATATCAATTAAAGCATCATGTATTGACTCAACGGCACAACCAGAAGCTGTATTTGCGGCTGAAGTTAAGAAATTACAAGCCGACAAATTGAAACCACAGGAACAGATTACACTTGAGCCTTATGAAAGAGATCATGCAGTTGTTGTGGGTATATTTAGACCGCCTGCAAAAACTGTCGGTTAAATGATTCTTTCAAAAAAAAAAAAATATATTACCTAAAGACGTGTTTTTACATTTTTTTTTTGTTTTCTCTTTAATGTTTAGTTTGTAAGTCACTTATTAAAAATAATGAAGTAGCGAAGGAGGGATATAATTCACTTTATAAATAATAATGCATAATTAACTAAGATTTTATGTACAAATAATAACCAATAATGCAGAAATATATTTAGTGAACGAAATAATAAATAATATGTGTATATTCTTCTAAACTATATTTTCAAAAATAATTTATTTGAGTGAAATATTAACAACAGCTCACGCAGTTACAGAAAACAGAACAAATAATGATTTTAATCTAAAACCACCAAACGATACTCTTGTAGGCATGCACAAGATAATATTTGTATCTTTTACTTCATTTTTGAGAAATTGAAAAAAAAAGTAGACTATTGGTTTCTCAAAAACTTTTTTTTCTTAACCACTGGTTCTCTGGATTTAGTCTTCGATATACCGAAAGATGCAGAATTTTATGTTCTTAGAAATATACATGTTTTAGTTCTGGCTCTCGGGATTCAATTATGCAGTCGAAGCTCAATAATATTTTTTTTATTCATATCGAATTCATTCTCAAAATTTGCTGAATTCCTGAATGGATTAAAATTTTGAGAAAAAGTGGAATAAACGGAAATTATTTATATTTTGTGCATTTTTCTTTCCTTCCCATTTGGTATAACGCCTATTTATTATTTTACGTTTCCCATGGAACATTATCTATTGTATTGTTAAGTCTATTGTTAAGTAGAGTTGAAAATATTACTAAACTTTTTTATCAATAGTTTTTGAAACAACACAAAATGAACAAAATCACAGATTGCGGTATTTATAAAAAAAAAAAAATATGTGTTAAATTGAATAACTTTTAATATAAGTACAAAATAAAAGTAATAATACATTTAAAACCATAATATCATTATTTTTGTGTCATTTCTTCTTTGAATTCTTCTGGAGTTATAGGTTTATGGAGCTGAAACAAAGCCACAATTAAATTTTAAAAATATATATGTTTATTTATAAATATATAGTTAATTTCAATGAAACCACATCTAAACTTACTACATTAGCAAAATCATTCCAAACAAGTGCCTGCTTTAAAGGATCATTGTTTGATGGTTCTTTGTCATAATTCCAATAAGTAAAACTTGAAAACACGCCATTTACTTTAAATGTTCGATTAGCATTTTCATCTAAAGGTTTTTGTGTCTCTTGAAAAACAATTCCTTGATAATTTTTTGGTACATCGAATCTACAACCTTCGAGCGGATATCCACGAAGTGCATTCTTTAAAACTTTAATACATACATCGAATATTTATTTATTTTAAATTCTAAGGCAAATAAATGAAATGGTCGAACTCCTAGTTACTCACCTCCATCCTTTTCTTCAGTATAATTATCGAAATAGTTTGATATGTTGGCGCGTGCATTATTTTCAATAAAGGCCGGTATAAATTGTAATTTGGATTGTTCTTCAGTTGGTACATCAAATTTAACATTTTCCATTTGTAATTTAATCGACATTTTTATGCAAAATCAATAAATTTTGTATTTTTTAAAGTATTTATCATTTGTTAGCAAGAGCGCGCTAAATTTTGGTATCAAAACTTTTCGCTTGACGTTTATGATTTATGTAGTAAAATCAAATAATTTAATTCGTACTTGACAAACAGATGGTGCAGTCTCCATATTTTATGCAATTTGTTCGTTGGTTCACAAATATCCACATATGGCAATTGGCAAGGCCACAAAAAAAAAAAAAAAATGAAAGTATTTTTTTTTGACAGCATTCGAAAATGTTTTGAGCTCTCAATATTAAAAATTATAAAAAAAAAAAATAAAAACGATTTCTTCATAATTATAACTAACTTCATGATGGCTACTTTTATAAAATATCATTGATAATTTTTTTTATTCACGCAAAGTTTTATATTGCTATACACAAGTGAATATAATGTGTATGTATTTTTTTTATTTTTTTATTTTTTTTTAATTCTTAAACGAAACATATCAAAAATTAAGTGAAGCCATTGGATTCTATAGTAATATTTTATTCAACCAAAAAAAATAAAATACTTTTCACAATTTGAAATAAAAAAAAAAAAAAATAGTAGTAGTGCAATAGTTAAATAATAATGTTTTTAATGGCGACGAGGATGATAGAATTAATGGGATGCAATGTTTGTTGCACGTAAAGTTAATAATATTGTGTGTGTTGCAATATATATGACGAAAAAAAAAATTGTTTTTATTATTCCTGTCGTTTTTATGTGTAATAATAAATATAATCGTGCTTATAAAAATTGTATATGTGATTTAAGCGACATCTCATATTTATCAAATAGTTCAATAGAATAATTTTAAACAAAATTATATATGGAAGATAGCAAAAATCTACAAGACCATCCGATTCATATAATTAATCGAATAAAAAATTTCAACTCATTTATTATTTAGAAAAATATAAATGTTTTTATATTCGATAATTAAATATTTAAATAATGAACAAATTGGAGTACTCACGACGAAATGGCGCACAGAAAATTCGGATAACAAGTATGTATTGAAAAGACAGGCGACGATCAAATTTAATTTTTTTCATTCTTTCTAATAATTTTTTTTTCTTTTTTTCTTTCTTTTGTGTGACTTAAAATTTATAATTGATGTAATTAAAATTTAATTGCATTCCAGTCCTAGCAATTATTGCCTATTAAATTTTTCATTTATATGATATTTTTAACAATGATTGTTTATGGTCGATTTATTGTTGAATTTCATGTGTCGGTGTGTGACAAAAATCGCAAAGTAATATTGTTGAAATTTTGATAAATTCCGTATAAGCGTAAATTCCTTTTAAATGTTGGTTTTCCTTATTAAAAAAAAAAAAAAAAAATGTTGATTTTTAATGAGTTACAATTTATACTTAATAATTTCCTTCCACAAGTAATACGATAGCCGCGTAAATTTTACAGCTTCTGAATAATTGATGTCAATTACGATTTAGAAAGATATAAAATTGTATTTAATGCAAAATTTGAAAATATGTACTTAACAATGGATAAGTTTTAATCATATTGTCTGTCTGACAAGTAATTAATTAATGAATTTGTTTTTTTTTATGTAAGTCAATGCAATTGAGAAATGTCAATACATATTATAATTATAAATATCTGTCTGTGTGCTGCAAGCTGTCAACTGTGACTTTATGGTGCTCTCCTGGGTCTTGTTTGAAAGATTGTATGCTTAAAACATTAGAAAATATTTTTTGGTTTTGTTTTATCATTTTTTTTTTTTTTTAATTATTCTTTAATCAATCTAAAAAATACTGCTTCAATTAAATTGAATCTAATGTTTTATGTCATTAGATGGAACTCAAACAGAATTGCATAATAAAGAGAGTTTGTAAAGAAACAGAATTTAATTTCTAAATATGTTTTTAATGGATATATTTTGAACTGGATGTGCAAACAATGGTGGTTCCATTCAACCGAAGGTATTATAAAATGATTAAGAATTTATAAGTTGATTGCAAATAAGCTAAATTATATTGATAGTATAATTGTCACTATATATATCATATTGAAATCACATACCTCTACTAAAACAATATTACCTTCTCTTGATTATTTTATTTATATTTATATATATAATCATTTTCAATGGTTCGTATCTACGTCAGTACAACGTTTGGGTCCAAAATTTACAAATTTTCAACCATGAATCATCTACTAAATTATATTACTCAATTAAATAATTGAGACTGATTACATAAATATATAAAATATATCAACAGGTTAGAATTATGGCAACACAATAAAAATAAAAAATAGAAAATAAAAATAAAATAAATTACTAACCATCAAAAAAATAAAAAAAAAAAAAATTTTTGACAAACGATAATTCAATGGAATAGAAACTACAAAAAGAAAAAAAAAAAAAAACGGACCACATTTAATTTACGTTATGTTGATGCATACCATAAGCTATATCTAGACGGTCATTTGCATTTTGTGCCGTCTGTTATTGATGTTTCTTATTATCCAATTTTGATTTATTTTTGGTATGCTGACTGCTCATAACATTTAAAGTCTAGTCGATTTTTCATCAATTTCATTATTTATTTTTATATAAAAATTAAAGCTTGTCTGCATATCGATAAGTATTACAATTTGTGAATTAATTAATAGTTAGACGAGACCTATGAATATTGTTTATGTTTTATTATAAATATTACAGGTTTTTTTTTAACTTTGTTTTTCTTCTCTTTTTTTTTAATATAAACAAACGTTTCAATAATAGTTCGTGTTTATTTACAATATCAAAATGTACACAAAAGTGAAGCCGGCATGCATTATATGTATATACATTTGAATTTTGCATAATTTACATAGATAAAAACCATAGATATTAAATTATATAATTTAGTGATAATGAAACGCAGTAATGACAATAATGTTAACTTTTAGTTTCGTCGCATAAATATAACAATTATGTAATATTTGTTATTTATAATTTGAAATCAGCTGATTGATTTTTTTTTATTTTTTAAATTTGTATTTTAAATATTAAACATGATAATTTTGCGAGTAGTATTTATGATCAGTTCGATAACAACTGGAATTCGGAAGTTTAGTTTCGAATTTAATTGATTGGTTCAGTCTGTATTTGTTCTATTACTTGGAAAAGGAAAAATATACCGAAACCACTACCTCACTCGCGCTATGCACTTAATTATTTGAATAGTGTTTCAAACGTAACATCATCCTTTTTATTACACGTTGAAATTAAACAGCAAGTAAATGTAGTGTAAAACGAAGTGTATTCATGAGCATGAATAGAGGCACGATCGCACTTCGGAAATGCGTGAGAAGTGTGAGTGAGGTAGAGATTTCGGAAACGACCCTATGATCTATTCTATATTTTACATAAAATTTAATATAGAATTTAATTTATTATTAATATTTATTAACAAAGAATAAAATTTATTATTAATTAAAAAAAATTATTTCAGTTTTGTGTGCCAGAAATCTAGTTCGAAAAGACTTGTTTCGTAAGTATAAAAGTTCATAATTTTTTTTTTTAAATATATATTAACTAATCGGCAATAAGTTAGTTTTCAAGAAAATGTCATAAATCCCAGTAAAACATATAAGCATAAGATTTTTATAAAAATGATTTTTCTAAAACAATGATTTGGTTCTATTGAATGAGAATGAATTATATCATCAAATTGCAATAAACACTGAAGTTAATTTTTTGGGAAATTTTCAAATCTATTACATTTTTCTAAAATTTTTATGGTTTTTTTTTCTCCATAACTACAAAAAATAATATATAAAAAGAAAAGTTGGTACCATGACACATTATCATATGACAATAAATACACTTAAATTATTTAAAAATTTCATATATCTATGTATCTCTGTACATCGATTTATTGTTCATAATTTTTGTTTTTATTTTTTTTTTTTGTTTTTTGGACGGTTAAAGAGAAAATTAATTATGAATAGTAACTATTATTGTAACTTATTGTACCTTAATAAATATTACATTACATATATACTATTATGACTATCTATGGTTGGTTTAATATTGATGGTGTAGTCAAGTCATATGGTTGGATGTGTACCACATAATAAATTGAACAAAACAGAAAATTAGTCAAGCATAAAGTTACGTAAAATAAATAAAATAAAAATATTGTAAAAATATTATACATATTCATATTGGCATCACATAAAAACCATATTATTCAATATACCACCACCGACAAAATGATAACTCAGAAAAAAAAATATAAATTACATCACAATACGCAATAAATTAATAATATATATGTATAGAAGGTAACGTACCTACATTTTTTTCTTTCCAAAATTCTACTTTTACCTATATATATTTTATTTTTTATTAACAAATTGAATCTGTTTTTAAATTAACGTATTTTAATTATACCTTTCAGGAATTAAAAAAAAAAATAAAAACAAGAACTGTATAATTGAATGAAATTAAATATATTTTTAAAATTAAAATGAAAAAAAAAAGAAGTAAAACTATTGTTCCTAATTGCCTATAGTTAAATCTTAAGCGGAGTATTAATTTTTGTTTCGTTTTCATGCATGCATAGACAGTACGTTCATTGTTTAAAAATTTTGTGTTGCGTTAATAATAAAAAGAGTATGATGCGCTGCTTTATAGGTAACCGATGTATAACAATGCTAATTTATTTATACTAAACAATGATCAAAAAGTTAATAATAATAACATTGAGCATTTTGTGATTTATTGTTAGGTGGTTTACCATATTACTTTTCTTTTTAACAAATTTCTCTTAAATTTTATTGTTCCTTTCATCGGTATTAGTTTTTTAAAATTTTAATTTATTTATTTACCATCTATATCTTCCTCAAAACCAAATATTATTGAAGTAAAAAAGACAGGTTTTTAATGTATAGGTCTTTAAAGCTACCTAATAGGAAATTATACTATGAAAGTACTGACTTTTATTATTCAAAACATTTATAATATATTTGGAATCTATTAAATTTTCATATTGTTCATACATAAATTTCTAGGTCTTCCTGATCCATTTGCAAAGGTATCAGTCGATGGAACAGGTCAAGTATACACAACAGATCCATATAAAGCATCGCTTGATCCAAAATGGAATACACACTATGATTTGTATTTAGGTCGTGGTGATGGTATAACAATATCAGTTTGGAATCAGCGAAAAATTCATAAAAAACAAGGGGGAGGTTTTTTGGGTTGTGTACGTATCGTGGCTTCGACAATACAAAGACTTAAAGATACGGGCTGTAAGTTTAATCACTCTATTTGAATTTTTTTTTTTTTCTTATTTCTTAATTTTAATGTTATTATATTGTCTATTTTTCTTATCTGGAATAGATCAACGACTTGATTTGTGTAAATCATCTGCAGATGACATAGATCCAGTTAGAGGACAAATTATTATATCATTATTGTCTCGGGATGGACCTAGTGGTAGCGGTAATCCATTAGCTATTGTTGGTCCTGGTGGTGATGTACAAGGTCCAACTGAAGAAGTAGAAAATATTCAATTAGCTCCATCACCACCTTCACCATCACCCGAAGTATTGCCAGAAGGTTGGGAAGAACGAAAAACGTCAAATGGACGAAATTATTATGTTAATCATGTTACCAAATCAACCCAATGGGATCGACCTACTGTACAAGCAAATCAAATAGCTCAACAACAGCAACAACAAAATGGAAATCATAATTCTGAAGATAGTGTAACTCTAGTGCCTGCAGGTCCATCAAGATCATCCACCTGTACTAATTTATCAAATGGATCAATTGATGCAACAAGCAGACGACATTCTTCAGAAGTTTTATTAAATATGGTTAAGGATAATTGTAGTCCTAGCCGCTCAAATGAACCAAGTCAAAAAGTGTAAGAATCTTGATAGTTTATAGTTTTTTGAAAAGTTATTTTTACTAATGGGAATATTGCTTTAGTTGCAGCACTCCAAATTGTATTCGACAAATGTCAGCCGATTCAGTAAGTCCAACGAGAGTACCTTTAGATGTAACACCGATTAGTCCGAGTAGTAGTGGAAGTCATTTAAGCCCTGTAACACCAAAGTCTACTAACGAAATTTCAACTCGGTCTCCTGATGAATCCCGACAGCCACCAAATACAATTATAAGTCGACAAGCAACGAATGCTCAGCAACAAATTTCAAATTTAATACCTCCTTTGAATAATTCACTTGTTCTCGATTCACCACAACGACCAATTACCGCCAATAAAGATACATTCCGAGAACCATGCAGCCCATCTACACGACCACAAACATCAGACGCACAACAAGCACAACTAATATCAAATCAACGACCTAATAATAATAATAATTCTACAATTGGAACTACTAATAATAATACTCCAACAACACCATCAAATTCGACAAATCTTCCAAATAGTAGCAGTACATTTAGCACTCCTGCCACAACAAATGGTGTCCTAATAAATAGTCATATGCGTGAAAATAGCTTAAACGGTGCTAGTCCAATAGATAATTCAACTGCTGTACCAAGATCGGGAACTGAAACAAATCGTGAAACTGTGTTAAATAATGTTAGAACGGCAGAAGTGCAAGGACAGCGAACGAGGCGATCATCACGAAATTTAGAAGACTCATCAAGGCGTCGATCTTCACGTAGCTCAAGGCAATCATCTTCAAGTACACAATCAGCTGGTCTTGTAAGAAGTGGAGGAGGTGTTTTAGCACGTCCTTCTTTAGATTTACCACCAGGATATGGTTAGTTTATTTTTTTTTAGTTATATTTTTATACAAGTATTTATTCGAAAATGTATTTTCTATAGAAATGCGTACAACACAACAAGGTCAAGTATACTTTTATCATATGCCTACTGGTGTATCAACATGGCATGATCCGCGAATACCGCGTGATTTTGATTCACAAAATTTAGCTTTAGATTCTTTAGGACCATTACCTACCGGTTGGGAGCAACGCAAAACAGCATCCGGCCGTGTGTATTATGTTGATCATAATAATCGCACAACACAATTTACCGATCCACGACTCAATGGCCAAATAATTAATTTAATTCGCCGACAAAACCAAACGACACCATCATCAACGAGTACATCAAATGCGTCACCATCACCAGCGACAACTGCCTCAAGCAGTGCTGTATTATCATCACCAGGTACACATCAACAACAACAACAGCAGCAGCAGCAACAACAACAACAAGTAGTTTCTAATGGTGGACGAGTGACTGCGCCAACTGGCTGTACATCTCAAGAGACATCACGTATATTACAATCAACAGCACAACCACAATCAGTGCCTGCTGATTGTAATTTACCACAGGGTTTGCTTGAAGGTGCTGACTTATTACCAAAATATCGTAGAGATTTGGTTGGAAAAATGCGTGCACTTCGTACTGAATTACAAACGCTGCAACCACAATCGGGACATTGTCGCTTAGAGGTATCCCGTAATGAAATCTTTGAAGAAAGCTATAGACTGATTATGAAAATGCGTCCAAAAGATATGCGAAAACGACTCATGGTTAAATTTAGAGGTGAAGAGGGTTTAGATTATGGTGGTGTAGCTAGAGAATGGTTACATTTGCTATCTAGAGAAATGCTAAATCCACAATATGGTTTATTTCAATATAGCCGGGATGATCATTATACATTACAAATTAATCCCGATTCAGGTAAGTTATCTATAATCCAATATAAATATACAAATTATTATTGAATCTCGTTTAATGAACATTTTAGGCGTTAATCCGGATCACCTATCCTATTTTCATTTTGTGGGGAGAATATTGGGTATTGCTGTATTTCACGGACATTGTTTAGATGGTGGATTTACAACACCATTTTATAAACAACTACTGAACAAACCAATTACATTAAGTGACATTGAAGGTGTTGATCCAGAATTGCATCGAAGTCTTACATGGATGCTGTAATTATATTTTAACATTTAATATAATTTTAATTTTATTACTATTTTGCAATAATATTTATTATTAAATATCTTCCAGTGAAAATAAAATTAATGGGATTATTGATTCAACGTTCAGTGTTGAAAATAATAGTTTCGGTGCACTAATTGTACATGAATTAAAACCGGGTGGTGCAACGGTTACTGTAACCGAAGAGAACAAACGTGAATATGTTAAATTGTATGTAAATTATCGGTTTATGCGTGGCATCGAACAACAATTTTTAGCTTTACAAAAAGGTATTTTATTTTTTCCATTTAGAATTTATTAGATAGAAATTTATCGTTATATTATTAAATTTTTAAATAGGTTTCTGTGAATTGATACCGAGTCAATTGCTAAGACCATTCGATGAACGTGAATTGGAACTTGTTATTGGTGGTATAAGTAGTATCGATGTCAATGATTGGAAAACGCACACGCGTTTAAAACACTGTACACCAGACACATCACAAGTTCAATGGTTTTGGCAGGTAAATCAAATTATATGTTAATATTAAGAAAATTCATTATATATATATATTTTTAATAATCAATTGTTTCTCAATTCCATGATTAAAGATTGTCGAATCGTATACATCAGAAATGCGTGCCCGATTATTGCAGTTCGTAACTGGCTCATCACGTGTTCCACTACAAGGATTTCGTGCACTTCAAGGCTCAACTGGTGCTGTTGGTCCGCGACTGTTTACTATTCATTTAACAGCCGATGTGCCAACACAAAATCTACCAAAAGCACACACATGTTTTAATCGTATTGATTTACCGCCCTATGAAAATTATCAATTACTTTACGATAAATTAACGCAGGCGGTTGAAGAAACATGTGGATTTGCTGTTGAATAAAAATTCAAATATCAATTGAACTAGCAGCAGTGCATACCTATTATACTTTTTCGAAAAATGAATATTTTTCGGTAACTGTTTTAATTTTTTTTTTATACGACTTTTTTCTTTAATTTAATTTTTTATTTTCCGTTGTTACGTTCGCATTCATATAATTTCATGGTATTGAATTCCTATTAAATTTTTCATTCTCGTTTCAATTTGTGCATTCCGTTTGACAAAAAAGATATATATAATATATTTAAAATTCGGTAAAGTCAGGATAACATCAAATTTAAATATAATTAATAATTCCACGGTACACCTTGTATTTCGTCCGTTCATCTTTAAATTTTGGTATATGTATTTGAAAATTATATATAATTGCTATGTTTTCAAGTAAATAAAAATTTATAAGTTTTTTTTTTGTTAGGCTTGTTTTTGATAGTTTTATCGCATCAATTTTTGGATCTGCTACTCGAATATGTTCATTCCATTCATAAATATATTTTCTGAAAGAAAAAATCATATTAACGGAATGCCTGGTGAAACGTAGTCCTTTAATTATTTCATATCATATTATATAATTATTATTTTTCATTTCCTTTTACATAGACAATAATTCTTCGCAAAATTATATTAGAAATGCACTAGTGCTTTTGCTGTTAACCTTGCATTCAATCCAATTTATTGTAGAAAGAATCAAAATCAAATTTATCAAATTTATTGTATGACAAAAATTAAATCAAATTTAAAACTAAAACAAAAAAACACTACTTTATAGTTCGCTTAACAAATAAAAATAAAAATATGTGTGGGAACAAGCAAAATAAATCAAAATATTAAAAAAAGAAAAATATGCCGCAAGTTAAACGTTTATGTATTTAGTGCGTGATTCTTTGGTCCAGTTTTTTTTTTTTTTTATTATTTTTTTTTTTTGAAAAAAATATAAAATAAGAAATAAAAATAAAACAACAACAACAAAAACAACAAAAAATCAATTTCAGTGATATTAGGTAAAACAAAATTTTAAATTTAATAATAAATTAATAAATTAAAAAAAAAAAAAATGAAAAAGAAAAGTAAAAAAAAAAATTAAATAAATGAGGTATATTATATATAAATAAATAAAGAAATTATAGTAATAATAAAATAAGAATTTATTAAAATAAAATATTAAAGAAGATAAATATTATGCATAATCCAAAACAATTTTATTAATATTAGGATCGAAAAGAATGAGATTAGCACATTTTAGATTTTAAAGTTATTATTATTATTATTATTATTATTATTATTATAATATAAAAAAAAAAAAACAAAAAATTAAATTTAGAAAAAAAAAATTAATTTATAAATTTTATTGTGTAGTAAAGTAGAAAACTTTTATATCTACCAACATTTAAATAAAAATAATTTGACATAGTTAAACTTTGAAGTAATCAAATTCATATTTTTACATAATGGAAGCAACACTATTTTAAACGAAATACCATATTGGTATTGAAATTCTGATGTGAGTCTTTACAGATCAACATATTAAAATATATGGAAAAGATGTGAATATTACTTGATAGAAAAATGAAATCGCTTAAGTTTAGCTCACAATTGCTTAATTGAACATCGTCAAAATTAACTTAACTTAAATACCCTTGAGCCAGATTATATCGATAACTGACATGCATTTTTTGGTTAAATTGAAACATATTTAAAAAAATATATATGTATATATAAATTGGTTTGTTTTCTTCCATTCTATTAAACGTGTACAATGTTGACCCCATCGGTGTAATCTATTTCGAATTTCAAATTGTTTGCTTCCGTTATAATAAGTTTCGTTTTAACAATAGATAAAATAAACTCCATTTAATCGGTCACGCATTCTTAATATAACTATGAAATAGAAGCGCATGATCAGCCGAACATAATTTTTTTCTATAAATAAGCATACCCATACATCTTAACATTTATTATTAATCACATTTATTGTAGAAAAAATAAAATTGCATATACAAAAAAATAATCGAATTATTTATTTTTGTAGATAGGTAAATTTAATAATTAATTTAATATTATTTTTTATGAACTATTATCAAATTTAAACAATTATAGTTTTTATTGGTTTTTATTATTTCAGTAAATAAAAATATTATTTTAAGTTTTAAAAGAACTAAGAACATAATTTTTCTTTTTTCTTACTTTATTTATTTATTTATTTATTACAATTTTTGTTTTTTGTTTTTTTTTTTTGATAATTTTATTCCTATATATGTTTTTATAATCACAAAAACTTGTTGCTACTCCATCCATACTTGATAGAATTTAGCGCTTTTATTAATTTAAACGGAATTAGTTTATGTTTAAGTTGACTATGAGTTAACATTACCAATATTTGTACAATTCTTTTTTTACATAGTCATTTTCAACATTTTCAAGTTTATGGTCAAATAAAACAAAATGATTTGCAACAAGACATCAATTTTTTTAAATCGTTCATTTCATTTAAAACAATTTGAAATTATATTCGCTCATAATGATTTAGTATCTATTTCATAAGTTCCATGTACTTGTACTGCCATTCTACTAAATATTATATTGAATCATAAATTCCAACACCATTCTACAATGTCTAATTTTCATGATATTCTTGAATTCTTTTTCGACTATAGAGAGCTCAATTAATATTTTTAAAATGTACTTTTACAATTGTACATGTCTGGTAACATTTCTGCGGCGTAACTACCAAACGTATATCCACATATTCTTTGACCACACCCTCTATCGATTATTTTAAGAATTCGAGAAGTTCATCGAGTTATAGTTGCGGATTAATAAATATTGTGATCGTCATTTAACGAAGCCGCTATGTATTATAATTTCATATCTTATACTTTTCCAAAGCTCTCCGAACAATACATAACAATTTAATTAAAAATAAAAGGGAATTATAAATAGTTTTGACATTTAGTATTTTCTTTAATTAATTGTACATTAAAATTAATAAGTACAAAGTACTTAAAATTACCTCCATATTCAACTTATAAATAATCATACAGATTGTTGCGGAGTTCGTTATCTACTTTTAGTTTATATGATTTTAAGGTAATCATTTTTGTTTATAAAATTTAAGCAATTGAAGGGTACTCCAGACATCAATTTTATAATAGTATAATAAAATATATTTGGGGCTATTAAACAATAAAGATTTCTATGCGGAGAAGATATTAGATAAAGGAAATAAAAAATTGTTGATAATATATGTTTGCTATAATTTAGTTTGTTTTATAACGTAAAAATTTGTCTTTTAAGAAATTATAAAATCTGTTCAATTCAATATTGAAACTGATTTTATGTAATATATTTAATATCTTCATTTAATTTTTAATATTTTTATGGTTGCTGATTTTCATTTTTTTTACTATATTTTTGAGAAATTTTCGAAAAAAAATCAAAAAAGTATATGCAATATGCATATTACGTACGCTTTCGTACCAAACTATGACCTAATGGTTACAGGACCTTCAAAAAAGATATGATTGAAGATTGAAAATAAAAAATTGTATAAACTATGAATTTTTTTTTTTTTTTAGAGCTTGATTGTTCGAAAACATATTTACTTTATAGGTATACTCAAATATAAAACATATTTTATTTTCAATTTATTTTTCTATATTATTATTACTTTTCCAATAAACATTAATGTTTTCAGTGTCAGCTCAAGAAAGTCAGATGACTAGAAATTTTGTAAATAAAATTGTTACTTTATAATTATAATGCATATGAAAAATTATCCTGTCTCAAGACAATATAACTACTTATTCAATATTAATATAAAATAAATAAAATAATATTAATTTTTTATTTTTTTTGGAAAAGACCACACACATTGACATATGATAGAATATAGGACCTTTATATGTTTTAAGTAACTATTAAAATAATAAGATTATTTATAAAATAATAAATAGAAAATATATTATAAATCTATTAATAATAAAAAAAAAAGTGAAAACAAGAAAAATACAATATTTTTTTCAAATTTCTTAAAAATGAAGCAAAAATAAAATTATTGAAAATCCATATTATTTTTTGGTTCATTAAAGCTAGTATTTCATATGAAATATATAATATAAATTTGGTGGCCAAATTTATCCTCCAAAGATTTTAGTCAACTTTACTGAATTTTCCCCCAAAACCTTCAGGGGATAGGTCAGTCATGATTTGAGAAATTATTGGATGGAATTTATTTAGCACAAATATTTTAATTATTGCTCAATTCATTAGATTATATATCCGAAGTACACACCAATCATTCATATATTCAATACATGTTTGCAAAACAGAATTATTAAATTAACTCATGTTTTAAAAAAAAAAATTTAGAAATTAAAAAAGTAGTTACATATTAGGTAAAAACTTGATTTTATTTATTACAAAAGGCAATTTTATTTTTTAGTATCTACTAGCAATAATTCGCCATATTATATGATTTAAAAAATAAAACAAGGCTTTACATTTCTCAATTAACTTTTATTTTAAAACCATCAAAAAAAAAAAAGGAGAACTATTTCATAATTATAGATATAATACTCAGTCATCTTTTTTGTTCCTCTGTCTATTTCTATTTTTAACATTTGATACTTCATAGAAATTGCTGCCAATCTTCTTACGCTTCAAGTTTCGTTCGGCCGCACGCTTTTCTTTTGATGTCATTTTCTTCTTTGTTGGTTTAACACTTTCAATTTCAAAATCACCACTACTTGCTTTCTCCTTTGTTGATTTCGTTGAATCGATAGCTGCTGCTGCTGCTGCTGCTGCTGTTGATGGTGGTGGTGGTAATTTTTTAGCTTTCTTCCGAACTACTTTATTTAAGGTTGGATCGTATTCGTCTTCTGAATAGAAATCACTAATACCAGATGAATCTTCATTCTCTTCCAATAATTTACGTTTGCGCGCTTGTTTTCGTTCCTCTTTTTGTTGTGCTAATAATTCCAAATCAATCTTATCTAATTCACGAATTTCATCATTTTCGAATTCAAGACCAACACGAATTTTTCGAAAATCTTGTATCTGTTGCAATTCTTTGCCTTTTTTAACGGGCTCTGGAACTGAATTTGTATCACTTTTACCATCGACATTATTAACTGTTGTTTCTTCTTTGCCTGCTTGTGAATTAGGTATTTGAAATGATTCGGGAGCTACATAAAATGGTAGTTTGCCTCTTTGCCAATCGTTCAATACCATTTTTGCAACAGCTGGAATATCTGGATCTCCACCTTTTAATAGTTTACCACTTCTTTTAGCTAATTGTTCTAGAAAATCAACTGAATTGGCCCATTTTTCGATACGATAAGTTTTTTGAATATACTCTTTACGTACACGTTTTAAAACAGTTTCAACATAATCTTCTGGAGATGTTATTAATTCAACACGTACAACGCCCTTTAATACCTTCTCGGTATCGGTTTCGGCCGATGGATAAACAACACCTGGACAGTCAATTAAAAATATACGACGCATCAATGTAATGTATTGCCAAACTTTTGTTTCCCCAGCAATTGGTGCAACATTGCATACCTTTTTGCTTCGTAATGCATTAATGATTGATGATTTACCGACATTTGGATAGCCAATAAATCCAACACTAATTTGCTTTTTGTCAATGTGAAGTTTTCCAAGTTGTCGCATCAAATTGATAAGCGCGCCTTTACCAAATGGATGTGTTAGAGATGCATGAAAAGCAATTGTTGGATATTCAGCACTCAATAATGCAACCCAACGTTGTGTTACCCACGTCGGTACTAAATCAACTTTATTTAAAATGAAAAATAGATGTTTATGGGGTTTTTCTTTTCGTAAAAATTCTTCAATATATTTTGAACGGGTTCCCAATGGATCTCTGGCATCGAGTACTTGTAACAATATATCTGATGAATCAACCACTTTATGTAATTCATTCCAAATGCGTTTACTTTGACCGGCACCAAATACCCAATCACGTACAATATCCTTAACGCCTGAGTCTTCTTTAACTAAATCAATATCTTTTGTTTCATCGTATTGTTCAGATGATTCGTTTGCCAATTTTGACATATCTTCTAAATCACGCACTTTAAGACTTGGACGTTTACGCTGCTTCTTTGGACCAAATACAGAATCAAAGCCTTCTGTGTCTAATAGATGAACACGTTGATATTTCGCTGTTTCATTTAGTAAGCTTATCGGTAATTGTGATGGTCGCATAATAACTTGATAAGGATCTTTGACAGCTTTACCCATTTCTTCTTGAAATTTTTGCAAGGCATTTTGTGATATAACACGCGAATTACTGAACCATTTTGGTGTGGGTTCAACTCGTGCCATTGTACCTGGTGTAAGTCGTCCCTGAAATGGCGCCGCTACAATAATTTTTCCGCTACGATCACGTTTAGCTTTAAAATTTCTGTACATTTGTAATCTTTTGATAGTGGCCTTTGTACGAGGTTTTGCAACACCTTTTAGGTTTGCTGTTGATCGTTCCGGATTCATAGAATGTCCGGATCTATTGAAGCCCTCTTTACGAGGCGCTCCAGCTGATGATCTCGTTTTTGGCATTTTGATTTATTTTCAACGCTATCAACAAATAAGAATAGAAACTTTATTAGTCACAAATATACTTATAAATAGGAATAAAACAATTGTTATTTACGCAAAATTACTTACCACGCGGACACGTCGTATTTACTATTAAGAAAGAAAGGTTAGGAAACAAAATAAACCAAATGTCAGTGTCAGAAAATATTTTAAAAAAAAAACATTCAAAACGTTGCAACAATTTTTCGAAAAAAGTATTCGAATTTTGTTTTACTTCAATATCTCACTCACAGAGTGTAAATGACACAAAAAATTTATCAGCTGTTCCAAAAGTAATAGCATGGTATAGAATCAGTGACTTTTGTAAAGTCTAGACAACTTTGTAAACTTAAAACAATTTTTTTTTTAAATTAATTATTTTAAAGTCTAAAAAAAATGTTGGATCTTGATGAAAAATATAAAATATACGATGAAGCTACACCTCCGCTTTTCCCATTATCAGCAAAACATAAAAAGTATTATTTCCATTTTCTATAAATATTTACAGCAGATTTAAATAAAATCATTATTATGCATAATTCCAACTCCTCGAATTTATTTTAACAGGAGTTTCGCATATTATACAATTCAACATCGTTTGCCAATCATTTTGACAAAAATTATTGATCAACTAACTCGCGATAAGGATGAATTAGTGGAATTATATCAGGGAGAGGTAAATATAGTTCCTATTCATTGGAAATTAAATTGAATTATTTTTCCAAGTGTTAATTTATTTTGGTGAATATACGTTTTCAGACAACCAGGGAAGATGTTAAAGAAATCATAGCCAATTTATCACAATTGAAATATGAGTTACAAACTGATAAGCCATTAACTCCATTTTCTGGAGACGGTAAAAATGATTAAAATATATCATAATTACGTGTTAATTATAATCAAAGGTTTCTTCGTTCTTGATTTTAGAAGTCGACAAGGCAGCATGGAATGATTTCATAAGGAATTTGGGAGAAAATAATTCGTATTTCTCCGTTAAATGGTTGTATGCTGAGACTTATGTGTACAGACGAATCAAATCTATATTTGAAAAATCGTAAGTCGTAATTTAATTACATATTTTCAAAAGTCAGATTATGGTACTTACATTTATAAATGATATTAATTTTAGCGTATCACTAAAAGATTTCGATTACTTTCTAAAACAAAAAGAAAATTCATTAACATCTTCATACGCACAAATGATTTTGCTGATGGTTCCAATCAACGAATTCATCCGTACAATTAAAGAGAAGTCAGAAAAAGATGTTGAAGATTTTTTCTATAAATTAGTAAGGTTGAATTTATGGGGAAATCGTTGTGATTTATCAATAACGCAGGGTCGAGAAATTATACATACTGGCAATCCATTTAGCGAACTCGATTCATTTGAGGCAGATATTCTTGTAAATAAATGCGAAGATATATATAATTGTTTACAATCAGCTAATGAAAAAAGCGTCATAGATTTCGTACAAGACAATTCGGGATATGAAAATTTCACTGATTTGCTATTAGCTGATTTCCTGATAGCCCAAAATTGGGCTGGTAAAGTTCGCTTTCATGTTAAAACTATTCCGTGGTTTATATCTGATGTAATGAAACATGATTTTCATTGGACAATTGAAACACTAGCAAGTCATTCAGATGCTTCCCTAAACGAATTTGGCAAACGATTAGCAGGACATTTAAGCAGTGGCAAAATTGAATTGTGTGGAACAGAAAACTTTTGGTGTGGTCCATATGAATTTGATTTAATGAAATCATTTTGTCCAAAACTATACGATACATTGGCAGAAGCGCATTTAATAATATTTAAAGGCGATTTAAATTATCGAAAATTATTGGCTGATATTAATTGGCCATGCAATACCAAGTTTGTTGATGCATTGAGATGTTTTCGGCCCACTAACTTATGCGCGCTACGAACAGTGAAAGCTGATTTAATATGTGAATTGGAGGAGAATGTTCCTGGTGAATTGGCTAAGATTGATCCATTGTGGATGGAAACTGGTCGGTATGGTCTTATACAATTCGCGTCAAAGAAATAATCATCCAATAATTTGTATATATATTTATATTTATATATATTATATATATATTATTTAAATTTTTCTTTTCGATTTTGATCAAAATTTTTTTAAACCATTTCTCGATGTAAATGAACACATTTTTGAATTTTATATTCAATAAATATCATTATCTTTTTTAAATTATATAAAGATAACAATAATAATTTGTGTTTTATTACTCATTGATATTTGTAACTTGATTGTGTTGTGTGGGTTTTTATTAAAAAGGCAATTCTATATGGAAATGTACCATCATAACATGACATAATATAGGCGTGTACGTCTTTTTAATTTAAAATTCAAAATAGGTAAGTATACGAATTTTTACTTTTTTATTTATTATGTATTTTATTTATACACAATACACTTACACATTCAAATATTAGATTTTACTGATTCATTGGTCAACGTTTCGCTACTCGTAGAATAGACTGTGTTATGTCATTTCGCGAGTTACATCTTACATGCTAACCGTTTTTTCAAAAGTAAAGCAATACAAAAAATACTATTTCGTTGAATAATTTTTTATTAAGTGGTATTGGTTTTTGAAGTTCAAATTTGTAATAGCTTTAAGTTATTTGGTTGTTCTTTGTTTAGTTTTTTTCATTTTCGTCTTATGTTGGTTCTTATTATTCAATATTTCTTAATATACATTATATATATAAGATTCTTTCCATAATACAAATCTTAAATTTGGGAATTTTTGGAGATTTTTTCGTAGGAATAATTTAGTAGCTCCTCAGGATTGATTTTTCCGGTTTTTAGGAAAACCCAAATTTTCTAATTTTCTAATTTTCCTCAGAAATTTCCAAGTATTTCTTAGGAATTCGCAGCTAGTCATTGACTTCCCCGGGAATACCTGGGGATCAACAAAATCATTCCCAAGTTGCTACTGAGGTAGTTACATTTATGTAATGGTTGGACTTTATTGTTCAATGAAAACGATTAATTCAAGATGTTTTGGGGCCTGGGACATTGATATGCATGAAAGATTTTTATTTCTCTCTGAAAATATATCTTTTGTTCATACATTATTTTTACGTATTTATGATTTAAAATACAATTAACTGTACAATTAATTAATTATTTAATCATCCCACAACTTCAATTTTACTGGTCTGTTGTAAACCGAGCTAACTTAACGCGACGTTTGTTTAAAGCAATGTGAGTAAAATAAATGTTATAAAATATAAGGATTTCCCATGTGTACGAACGTACGAACTTACTTAACAATAAACATCTTATAACAGAACAATACAACAGTTTTATGAAATTTCACAATGAATTTCATTTAACTTTCAACGTCTCACTAACAGAGTGCTGGATATTCACCCGCCAAATGACATTGAAAATAACTAAGAATTTACCAATTTTAATCAGCTGTTACTAAATTCATAAACCTGGCAAAATTGGCAAAAGGGAATTAGTGATTTTTTAAAAGTCTAAGCAACTTGACTTGTAAGCTAAATAAAATATTTTTTAATAAAATATCATTTTTTTGGAAATAATATTTTTAAAGACTAAAGAAAATGTGTAATCTTAAAGAAAAATATCAAATTTACGATGAAGCTACACCTCCAACATTCCCATTATCAGGAAAACATAAAAAGTATTATTTTTAATTATATGTATAAATATTTATAGTAGAATTTAATGAAATCGATAATATTTATTATGATATATTCTTGTTTTTTTTTCTAACAGAAGCTTCGCATATCATACACTACATCATCGTTTACCGATAATTTACACCAAAATTATCGATCAACTAACCAAAGATACAGATGAATTAGCTGAACTATATCAGGGAGAGACGACCAGAAAAGATATTAAAGAAATTAAAGCAAATATATCACAGTTGATAGAAGAATTAAAAGATGATAAGGAATTAACCCCATTAACTGGAAACGGTGAAAATTATTAAAAAATGTTGTGATTGCGTGTTAATTATAACCAAAGTTTTCTTTTTTTTTTTTTTTTAATTTAGAAGTCGACAAGGCAGTATGGAATGATTTCGTGAAGAATTTGGGAGAAAATAATTCGTATTTCTCAGCTAAATGGTTGTATGCTGAGACTTATATGTATAAACGGCTCAGGTCTATGTTTGAGAAATCGTAAGTCGCAATGTTTTTTTTTTTTTAAGAAATCGAAATATTTTTGGTAATTAAATGTTATTAATTTTAGCGTATCACTAAAAGATTTTGATTACTTTCTAAAACAAAAAGAAAATTCGTTAACATCTTCATACGCACAAATGATTTTGGTGATGGTTCCAATCAACGAATTCATCCGTACAATTAAAGAGAAGTCAGAAAAAGATGTTGAAGATTTTTTCTATAAATTAGTAAGGTTGAATTTATGGGGAAATCGTTATGATTTATCAATAACAGAGGGCCGAGAAGTTAAACATATTGGAAATCCATTCAGCGAACTTGAATCGTTTGAGGCAGATATTCTTGTAAATAAATGCGAAGATATATATAATTGTGTACAATCGGCTAATGAAAACAGTATCATTGATTTTGTACAAGACAATACAGGGTATGAAAATTTCACTGATTTGTTATTAGCTGATTTTTTGATAGCTCAAAATTGGGCTGGTAAAGTTCGCTTTCATGTTAAAACTATTCCGTGGTTTATATCTGATGTAATGAAACATGATTTTCATTGGACAATTGAAACACTAGCAAGTCATTCAGATGCTTCCCTAAACGAATTTGGCAAACGATTAGCAGGACATTTAAGCAGTGGCAAAATTGAATTGTGTGGAACAGAAAACTTTTGGTGTGGTCCATATGAATTTGATTTAATGCAATCATTTTGTCCAAAACTATACGATACATTGGCAGAAGCGCATTTACTCATAATTAAAGGTGATTTAAATTATCGAAAATTATTGGCTGATATTAACTGGCCATGCGGTACCACATTTGAAGCTGCATTGAGAGCTTTTCGACCCACTAACTTATGCGCATTACGAACAGTGAAAGCTGATTTAATATGTGAATTAGAGGATAATATTCCTGGTGAATTGGCTGAGATTGATCCATTGTGGATGGAAACTGGTCGTTATGGTCTTATACAATTCGCGCCAAAGAAATAATCATTAAAGAATTTTTATAAATATTTTTTTTTTCATTTTGATCAACTTATATATTTTTATGTGGATCAACATTTTTTTTATAGATGTATATTTTTTTAAATATTTTGTCAATGTAAATCATACAGATTTCTCAATTTTATATATTTAATAAAAGATCATTATTTTTTTTAAATAATATGAAGATAAAAATAATCGTTTGCGTTTTTTTATTTTTGCGATTTGGTGCTGCGGTTTTTTTATTAACCATTAACCAATAATGTGCTCATTTTTTTCTTTTTTGTCTTTTTAGGAATTTATTGAGATATTCTTTTTAACCTTTTAACTGCGATCATAATTTTTCTTACTACTAAGTTATAAAAAGAAAGAATTAAATTTACTTTGTTACTTTATAAACTTTATTATTATGATTTGGTAAAATATTTTTAATTAATTTTTATTTAAATTTTTAGCATACCATATAATTGTATGGTAATTTTATTCGTTCATTTTCTTTTTAGCAATAATTTTTATTGAACTTACATCCCGCATTTCTCATGTGTTATCTTAATCGTCATATACGGGTTAAGTTTATTTTATAACGTATTAAGTAAACATTAAACATGGATAAACATGGAACGATAATTCATTCATGTTTTGAATATATCTTTCTCATATTTTTTGCTCCGGGTTCAAATCGTTATTTGGGGTTTAAGTCCATTCTATTAACAATTAAGATTAGCATATAATTTTATTGTTGTTATGACTGTCTTTCAATATTGTTGTTTACTTTAAATCACGAAACAACGACATGTGCACTTGTCTGGTCGTGTGCAAAATATCTATATGTAGATATTAAATTTTGGGAGAAAAAACTAGAAAATAATATAATCACATATGTATAACATTTAGAAAGCATGAACGGGTGAAATGTTTTCGCATGCGCAAAATATTTATATATTTATATATTTATATAGAAAATATAGGATACAACATTTTTAATTAATATTTTATTATCAGAGAAAACTTCACGAAAATAATTTATTACCGAAATACACAAAAAAAAAAAAAAATGCAATCAATTATTGTTTACAATATTCGAGAAGATTATTCAGCGCATGAAAATGATAATATAATAATTTCATTTATTTCCATTCCGCAATAACACTATTACCATCTTGTATCGAATAATAATCTAATGTTTTATTTAAATTATCCATAATGACTTCAATATTATTGTCGTTATCAATATATTTCAATGTCGGTTCCTTATTAGCGATGCCATCTGAGTGCAGTAATTTGGTCACAAGAGCTTGTAATGTTAGTACGGTTATATTACGGGATATACGTTTGACTGTTGCTTGATGAGTATTTGCATTAATCAGTTTTAATGTTACGAATTTAGATATTTTCGGAGCAGTTGATACTATCTCTTCTGGTGAGCCATATTCTAAAAAAGATAACAAAGATAATGAAATGATTATTAATATAATCTATTATATAATCATTATATTAATCTCTATCGAAAATTTATTTATTGAAATCTATGCCAACAATGAAAAAATTAATTTTGACTTACTTTCAACCAATCTTGAATAGGCACGGCATTTTTTCAATAATAAAGCCCTTTCACCAGCATTATCTTTACTGTTTACCCAATCCAAACTATAACGTTTCCAAATATCGTATTCGGCACCACGTCTTTCTGCTGCATTAATTACATTTTTATTAATTACTGTCAATCGGCTAATGTGACCAATGGCATTTGTAAATGTTTCCTCAAAGCCAATTTTTTCACTAATAGTTAACGTTAGATGAGTTAATGATGGTAACTTATCAAGTTCATTGAATGTGGTGCTCTAGAATCGATAATAGCAAGTAATCAAAATATTGTAATTATAACACCACAACAATAACAAAACAATATTTACCTGATCAACAATATGATTCTCTTGAATGTTAAGTTCATTTAAATTTACAAATATATTTAATCGTTCGTGTGGATCACAGTCGGGCAATTGAATTTTTTCAATATGATTGGAAATACAGAACAATGTTTTAAGTGTATTAATGTTACCCAATTTGAGAATCTCATTAAAATTATTTAATGGATTTCCTTTTAAGTCTAAAAACTTTAATTTACGAAAAACAACGGTTGTGTCTGGTGCTGATAGCGCACTTATTGAATTCTCCGCAAGTGCTAAATGTTGAATATTTGGCCAAAGCTTTGCAATCTGAAGTAAATCATTCCATTGCCTGATATTGCATCGTCGTAAATTAATACTTTTTATATGTCGAAAATATGGTTCTAAATTATAAATGTCTTGGTTGTCGGGTAATCGCAATCGATTTCGTCTAAAATTTAAACATTTAATTATTTTGATCAATCAATCTAGTTCTAATGTTACTTACGTTAAATCCAAATATTCCAGTTTGGGTAGCTGCTTAACAATATCGGCTACAACATTCCATGTTGGAATTAGTGATGCGGTTAAGTCGAGTACCAATAGATTTGAGAATGGTGCTAATTCACCAGCACTATTTATATTGGAATTTGGAAGCGAAGCTGTTGTCAAGTCTTTACTTTGACTAATGTAAAAAAATTGAAACATTTTATATTGCACATTATTTAATTTAATGACTTAGTAGATTTTATTGGATACAGTCATTCAAACAAACCTTTCGTCATTGTGCGTTTTATTATCAGTAACAAACTCGAATAGAGATGCTTTTAATTGTCTTTGTGTTTCCTTTATTAATTCAACATCTAATATACTTTCGAATAGATAACGGCACTCGATAGCCTCACGAACATTTTCAAATTCAGCTATTTTACCTGGGCGTATCATTGAACCTGATGTTGGATAACTAAATAGAATTGATGTAATATAATTTTAAATAGACAGTGTGTTGATTAACTCTTCGAATAATGAACAATGTGCTATAAGAAATTACCTTGTCTCGAAATATTTTACATTATCAACAGTTCCATTATGTTTACCCCTTTCTGGATTGTCCCATTCCACACCCACCCATAGTCCCGGATGATTTCCAACCTAATTGTATATAAATAAAGGGCGTAAACATTTATCTTTATTTCTAAGTTTATTTCTTTACAGTAATTTTTAAAATTCCAAATTACCTCTCCAATATATTTAATCGTAGCCAAATCACTATCGCCAACCCGAATACGGGCATTCATTTCCAAATCATTTACATCGATCCGATTATTCATTATGCTACAGCAATGTGAACGTCCAACCATAATAGAAAATTAATGTTTAATCGCTGTTCAATAAGTAAATGAGCAGAAAATGAAACATGAAATAATAATGTGCGAATGATATAGCTTACATTTATTGGTTTCTCTTCAATAATATAAATGTTATTTTCATGCCGTGCCTTTTTTTAAAACAAAAATATATGGAACTAATTGTTTGACAACTAAAAGAGAAAAAACTGGAATATAACCAATTGTTGCGTTAAGCCGAGTTCACCTAATAAAAATAAATATAAATGAATATACGCAGTAGAAATACGTGAGTAGAAATTACTCATTTCACAAAACAACGTTTTTTTTACATCCCATCTCCATTACCCGGGTAGATTTTGGACTGAACATTAATGTTTTAACGGTAAAAGTAATTTACTTTTCCGTGATGCGTATCAACTTAGGAGAGTAAATGTGTCAAATATTTGTATACATGCCACACTTTTTTTTAAAAACTTTGCAAAGAATCGCGTAAATACAATTAATGTTTGGTAATAATATGTAACTATAACTGCTTATCAATTTCACAATGCACATGCATATCACACGACGATAGAAACATAAAAAAAGAAATTTTTCACAGCTTTAAGCTAAATTCACATGGATGTAAAAGTTTGATGTAATTTAAAGGGCATCGATGTATTTCGTATTATTATGTTAGTTTTTTAGTTGAATTTCAGTGATACATCGATGTTCTTTAAATTACATCAAACTTTTACATCCATGTGAATTTAGCTTTACCCTTAGAAAAATCTTTACTGGAGGTAATTTACCGCCAGTGAACATTTTTCAGAAAGTACATTACCAACGTAATGGATATGCACAAAGTAGACATTTATCGATGAGTAAAGTATGAGCTAATCTACCCGGGTAATGGAGATGGGATGTTACTATGTTAGAGATGGATTATATTTTTTATTTTTCGTTTGAAAAAGTTACATCATATTTTACTTCATTTTTGAGAAATTTCGAAACTTTCGAAAAAAATCAAGTTGAGCAAATTTTTTGGTTTGGTTTTTTTTACCACTTTTTTTCTGGATCTTAGAATTGGTCAGGCGGATTTTAATGGGGTCAGTATACCAAAGAACTCAATTTTTTTTTTTTTTTTTTTAAGAAAAGTATACATATTGGCTTTTTTTTGTGAACCTCTTTACACAAACCTTTCTTACAAAAATGAAGTCGTGTATCCACGGTATCCATTGGTAGCTTGTTTTTTTTCGTTGCACGAACTTTATAGGAAATCGCTGTCCTCTAGCTGACTTTTTGAAAAGTGAAAAGATACTATTTCTCTAAAATACCGTGAAAAAAACAACGAGCTGTATGCAAATAGTATTTTGGAAATCGAGGGAGGGTAATTTTTTAATTTTGGAAATTGATGTAGGTTGACTTTTTTAATGTAAGTAAATGCTAAACAAATATTTGAAACGTACATATTTTCCACGTAGACACTAAAATTTTACGTGTTATAATTTGGTGAATACCCTCATTACTTCTTTCTAGATACATGCTATGTTTCTAGAATGTAACTGAAGCCATATGAAAAATTTATTGGTGACTTATTAAGGATAATACTAATATATTATATTATGTTATACTATATATGATTCCATTAGATAATATATATGGGTGACCATCAAACTTGTGTCAAATGGCTTTTAAAAAAACTTAAGCATTTTCCAGCTCGTATTATGAGGCATGAAACACTTTTTGTATATTCTTCTCTTTCGCACCTACAGAGTTTAGCTATGATGCGCGCAAAGTATAACCATATGTATGTAGTCATTAGGGTGGTTCGTTTCCCAAAAGGTTAAAATTTTCTAGCTCCAAAAACCATTTTTAGATGTGACTGAACCTAAAACGACTATTTTTAATAAACGAATTAAAAAAGAAACTATTCTAAGTTTAATGAATCCTTTCAAAAGTTATAGAGCTTAGAAGATGAAAAAACACAAACACTCAAAATCACAAGTTCAACTGGATTGGGTGGCGGTGGCTAAAATTTAAAAAATTCGGACCTTAACATTAAAAATAGTCGTTTTAGGTCCAGTCACATCTAAATATGCTTTTGGAGCTAGAAAATTTTAATTTTTTGGAACTCCCATACAAAAAACGAATCACCCTAGTAGTCATGCTTCATAATACGAACTGGTACATGTATAAGTACACAAGAATTTGCCCGGTAACCTAGAAAATTCGAAAAAAAGAGTTTTCGTGGGTGCCCTACTATATATACAAAGTGTATGAAAGTAAAAAGTTAGCCATACCATCAATTTTTAGAATCGTTCTATTATTAATTTGGTTTGTTATTATATGTTCTGCTATCGATCAGTAAATGCACTATAGAGGACTCTATCTACAATAAAAGTACTAAACTGGAAATGGGAAAGTCTAATTCAATGCTACATACAGCTGTTTCGTATTATGTATTGTTTCGTTGAATCACATAAATATACTAAATAAAATTTTCAATCAATCAAATAATTTATTTATATTTCAATAGTTTTTTGGGCAATAGAACTTATTCTATAATTTTGTTTTTAAAAATGAGTTCTGGTTTTGTGACTGAATCTGAAATAACTGAAGCACGAAAAAAACGCCAAGAAGAATGGGAAAAGGTCAGACAACCAGACCAACCTTTAGGTAATTAATTTTCTCATATGTTATTTATGTTTCTCAAATGTAGTACTTTTGTAAATGTTATCTTTGTTATTATTTTAGTGTTTTAGATTTATAATTAATTACAGCATAATAATTAATTAATCATGAATTAATATCGTGTAATTTATTTTAGTAAAAACATAACCTTTCAAAATATATAATTAAAAACCAATGGAAAATAATCATTTACTTTTTTCTTTTTATTTAATAGAGCTTCCAGAAGAACCGTACGATTCACGGTCATTATATGAACGCCTTAAAGAGCAGAAAGATAAAAAAGATTTGGAATTTGAAGAGGCACATAAGCTAAGTAAGTATACAAGACTAATTGTACCACTATTTTGATGCATTGGTCTTTTAATCAGATAATATATGGAAACGTGGCGTCGAATGCTTTTATTTTACCATAATGACAGTCTTAATTTGGTTGATTACAGAAAATTTGATAAGAGGACTAGATGACGATGAAGTGGATTTTTTGGATATTATAGATAAGGCAAAAATGGATGCAGAGAAGAAGCAGCAAATTGAAGAGAACAATGAACTATTAGACTTTCGTCAAAGAGTTGCATCTTTACAAGAAAAATCTATGGATGATGTAATTTTGATTTTCTTTCTTCTAAATATTTTTTCAATGAACAAGTAACATTTACTTCTCATTTTTTTAATTGTAGAAAATAAGCGCAGAAACAGCTAAGCCAAAACCAAAATCAACGAAAATATCAAGTCGACCATCGCAAAAATCAATATTGGCTGGTGTTGTGGTACGAAAACGAAATGCAAGTGATGATCTTGATGATCTAAATGGCGTATCGTCACCAACAAATCCTAGCAAAATTTCTAAACAATCATCTCCTGATAAACTTCCAGCAAATGTTCAAAATAAAATTGAACCGGTGGGTGAAGGCGTTTGCATTCAAAAAAATAATGATTCAATTCAATTAAATCAAGGCGCATTAAAATGTATTGGTATTTTGCCTGGCATTGGAAAATATAAGGAATCCAGTGATTCAGACAAAAGTACTGATACCGATGATGAGTATGATTTTTCTGATTACGATTGGGTCGGAAGGAAGATCAAGAAACATGATAAAGGAGATGAATGCTAATATTATGTGAAATTATTTATTTAAAAAAAAATAAAGCATCACATCTTGTATCTGCATTCTGCTGGACAAATGTTGTTCAACGTTTGTTAGCTATTTAAGTACAATTAAATATTGTTCCATAAATTTAAGTTTTTTCCTAAATTTTCAGAAATTTTTCATAATAAATGTATATCCGGTTTATTTATGCTAATACATTATTTATTTATTATTTGCTCATTATCCTTCTAACAGTTTATATCCATCGCTTTACCGTTTATTCAAAGTTCAGTACTTAAAATATTAACAAATCATGTGCTCAGATTTTAAACAAGTTCGTTGTATATTGTATTTAAAAATCAGAGCATGTTTTACGTTCGATGAACTAAAATTATCTATGTGCAGTGCAGCTACAAATTATTTAATGAACTCATTTGTAGTAAGAAAGAAGTGCACGCAGCTATGGAATGGTTTGCCGAATTGGGTCAAGCTTGCGTCAAATTTAAATGAATTTAAAACATTATTAAGTTCTTATTTAAAAATATTAAGATTTGGAGATTTCTTTAGGTGGTGTGTTGTAAAACGATAATACATATTTATTTGGTAACTGTTTATTGGAACTATTTTGATTGAATTTTGAGTATTTCATATTTTTTAAATATATTAATGCTTTTTTTTTAATTAATTATAAATCTTTATTTTGATATATTGTTTCTTACTTAAAGAAAAGTTACATTTTCTTATAAGATTCAAACGTTAATTTTTACAACATTATTTTAAATAAAAATATTATCAATGATATAAAAGATTTGACTTTTGATTTTATTACAATTGGCTTTTGAAAAAAAATGATTAATAAAAACCATAATATGTACTTATATTCAAAATTAAAACTAAAGATTAAAAACCAAAAATAACAATTTACAACTGTGATTAATAAGCAAGCTAAAAAAAGATATTGGTTGTATCATTTAAATTTTCCAACTATTCATATAATTCATTTATTAAATTAAATGTTAATTGATGACATTTCACAATGAACCTATTTTACTACGCAACGAAATATAAGTATCTAATAAATATCACCACCTCCGGCTTAGACCAACAAAGCATTTCACAATGTTAAGTTTGTTTCCCTTTTTATTTTCACTTATTTTTTTTATATCCAAATTCATAATGAAGCTATGCCATTCTGTATTTCCATAGACAGTTAATTATTTATATGTTTTAAACATTTTTTTGTACAACTTGTAATCAGGGTGTCTACAGATTTCAAAACTTTCAAAAGTACGACTTTTTAACGACTTTTTAACGGTTTTATACGACTTTTTTGTACATATTTTTGGATAAATAAAACGTGAATGCAAAAAAAAGATCCTCAGGGATTGGA
>JAABKK020029409.1:0-15989 GCA_011634745.2 Catotricha subobsoleta | reverse complement strand
ATGAACAAATTTTGTTTAAAATAAACCAAAGAAACATTAATATTTATTTTGCGTTTCATCAATTTTATAGTTGGGTGTATTTGAATACGTTTGCACCCGACATTGATTTCTTATGGGTGCAGGCGCACCAATGCCACCTAGGACTCGGCGCCACTGCATATTACAGGTAAATTATTGCGATAATTCTGAATAAATATGAAAATATTTCGAGATTTAGTTCCGAAAAGAAAATAGTGCTTAAGCCAAAATCCAAATGTAAAATCGAGTAATTATCTACCTTAGTTGCTAGTTGTATACTTAAAGAAAAATTTCTATTCAAAATTTAGAAAATTTCATTAAGGATAGTATTTATTGTTATTTAAATAGATTGTGGAACAAAATCAGTACATATATTATTGTAGTCCTTTATTCTCTTCTCTTATATTTGTTTATCATTTAAATGATACTGATTTCAAGTAATAGCAAAAAAATTCAGAATATTTGAACATTGTAATCGGTTGAGCTTAGCAGATGCGCATGTGTTGTTCACTGTTTGTTGTTCTTTGAGGCAATTTGAATTTTAAAAAGTAGGATTTAATAAATTGAAGATAAGATTACAATTATGCTTATTACTCAAAAGTAAATGATTTGGAATTATCGATTGGTTTATCAATACAGGAATACACGATTAATTTTATTTAACTGAAGATTAAAATTAATCGTTATTTGTGTAGTAAACCGTCAGTAACGTAACTCTTAGTTAAGTTTTAAATATACGCGGTTGATAAACCATGCATATATATGTGTTATGTAAAAGTAAATCGGTCTTTAACGGAATTGTTTATAAAATATGCTTCACTTTTCATTAGCGACAGAATGTATAATACAGTAGACTCTTTATAACATGAACCCCCGATAAGATGAACTATCTCGATAACATGAACTTTTTTTTAGGCTATTGCTATCGATATTACCGCCAATTACAAGAAATTCTGCTTTTATGAATGGTATGTAACATGGAATCTAAAATATTATTGCTTAAGTAACGAAAAGAGTCATGTTTCGATAAGATGAACTGACATTTTGTGTTCACGTTATCGAGAGTCTTATGTAGTTTAATGCCAGATTAAATAGTATTCCAATTGGTATTACGTATTAATATGTTCAAAAACTTAACCCTTTGATTGAATTTTGACTATTTACTATACATATACGTCATATACTATATATACTAGAGCACCCATGAAAACATGTGTACTTAGATGTAAAACGCTTAAGTATTTTTTTTTGAAGCCATTTGATACAAGTTTGATGGTGGCCCAATTGCTTTGATGCTTGTATGAAATCGAAGGAAATAATGTATAAAAAAGTGCGTGCCTATACCAAATCTTCGAAAACTCTAAGAACCACTGATTTAATTTAAGTATTTTTTTACAGATGTTCATTTTAGGGGTCCATCTACAAAAAAATACCTCAATGACACGAAAAAAAAAATCATATTAGGTTATTTAGGTTAGGGTATCGAAAATTCTAGAAATTAAGCATTTTGGGCATTTTGGGCATTTTGAGGCGTTTTACATCTAAATGCACAAGAATTTGCCCGGTTACCTATAGAAAATTCGAAAAAAAGAATTTTCGTGGGTGCCATAATATATACTCTTTATTCAAAAACTGTCCAGGGGCTGTCTTTATTAGGGTAGAACTTTGACTAAGGCTTAAGAAGCGATATAACAAAATTAATAAATTTTGTAAATACACTATAATAATTTAGAAATACGAATGAATAGGATTGAGCCAAATGGTTACAGAAAATTAAAAATCGATAACTTTTTTAAATTTTGAACAATTACAATTATAAATCATTTAATGAATTTTGAACCCCTTGCTGAAATTTTGAATCTGTGCATATGTAAGTGTTGTGTTTTTGGGTTTTATCTTAATCTCGATAGAGTTTATTCATTTTTATACAATACCTACTAATAAAGTTTTGTATAAATAGTACGTGTGTGTATGTGACAAAAATGGCACATCCAGATCAACCAAAAAAAAAACTTCCCAAAAGAATAACAGTAAATAATGTCCCAGAATCGGCTTGAAGAATGAATATTATCATTAATTAATTTACGATAATATTTCTTCTTTAGTTTTGTGTCAGCCATATTCTTAAATTTACTAAATTGTTCGAAAAATCTATTGTGTGAATATTTTTTTTTTAATTTAGACTATTTAGGGTATTTGTCTCTTTGCTTGATTGGACAAATTACATTATTTGTAGGCCAATGTTTAATGGCGTTTTTCTTGTTCTTCCCATCAACGGTTTTTGAATTTTTGTCTGTGGTCATCACTGTATTTAGTGAAAGTCTCTGACTAAGATATTTTGATAATTTCATTGTATGACCCTTAGTCGAAGTACTTAGATTTGAGTTGTTTCTTGGAATTTTTCGATTCTATTTTAAAACTGATAGATATACGAGCTGTGATCTGAGACAAGATTGTCCATGACTGCAAAATCGAATGTTAATATATGATCAATGTAAGTTTACGTATTACCTGTCTGGCGAGTACTTATACATTTTTGGTATCAAGACATTTTAAGCAAATAAATTAGTTATCATAAATGGTACGAGGTTATTAAGTAATATCATCCGATCTTTTTTAATATTAATATTCAAATCCCCAAGTATGATAGTTTTTGCAAGAAATTTATCGATGTCCGTAATAAGTTCTAATAATGAAGATAAGTAAACGTCTTGATCACGTCATGTACATTGATAAGATTTTGGTGTGTAATAATTTTAATATATGACCAGTGCCGAACTGGCATTTAAAACGCCAGTGGAAGTCAATTTACAAAAAAAGGTTTTTCCCTCAGAAGATTCTTCAAAAAAGCATGTAATTTTTAATAATTTTTGAATAGGCCCGGTCGTTAATTACGTTTTACTATATTCTTATAAATTATACACAATGCCTTGGATATTATTAATCACTTCTCTATTAAAAATACATCTACAAAAATTTATTTATAAATATTTGAAAAACTGCGATGCTTTATTTTGATTCATAACCTCTTGACGCTGAAATATCTCGCTTATCTGCTGCTACCATTAGAACTTCAGTTTAGATCTATTTATGCATTTATGCATAATTTTAGTTAACATGCATTCTTATTTACCTTCTCTCTTCTTCCATTAATACGAAATATTATACAAAATTTGTTATTATTAATACTATTATTAAATTCATTTATTATTAACTTCATATTCTTGAAATTCAATTACTTATCAAACTATAAATATTAATATTGATAGTATATAATAAAAATTAAGTAAAGTTATAACATCATCAATGATAATTGTACAGAAATATTTCATTGAATTTGATTCTAAATTTAAATGTATATTTATTTAATTATTATTAATCATGACTTATTTTGCGATATTTATTAAAAAAAAAAAAAAAAAACTAAAATGCATTTAAAATCGTTTTAAGAACTCTTCTGAACAAATTCTGGCTCTTGAATTAACCGCTAATTTCATTTCATTTATTTCCTTATCAATTTCCTCCATAAAATGAATAACAAAATCCACTAATTTGTGCTTGTACATTTGTTCGGTATGAAAGTTTGTTATCAAAAAACTAATGTCATATCCATCAATGGGTTTTCGTCTCAATACGACAAAATTTTCGGCACGCATCATCATAAACCGGGTAAATTTGTGGCATAAAATCTTCTCAATTTCATCAGCCTGTTTAACGGAAATGCTTATTCGAACCGAATTAACACTGGTTTCAATTAATACACGTTCCTTTTCATTTCTTGATATGACCACGGGTGTCAATATTAATTCCTTACTGCTTCTAACCTCCACTTCAGGTTTATTGTGTCGCTCCACAACTTGCGATGAAAAATTTGTTAAACACATTGCAGCCGTTAATGTATGCCTTACAGCTGTTAAATATGGTTTTAATGTTGTCGACATTATTTAAAATACTATTTTTTCCACAATTATTTAACTAAACCACACCTTTTAATTATATTTTCTTAACATTAAAGGTTGATGCAGTGATGAACAAGCGTTATGAATAATACAACAACAATTCTGCAAATGTCATTTTTTCAATTGTTCGAAAATATCGAATCACTTTTAACGTTTTATGTGTGGGTTAAAATTGCTCGAATTCGGTAAAGTCGTAAATATCTAATTCGTCTTTGCAATGACACAAATAAAGTGACAACCAGCTGTAGCTAATTCTTCAACACAAAATAAAACTTTCCTAAATATTTATTTTTGTTATTTAAAAACATAATAAAAAATTCCAATTGCGTCATTACTACAAACTAAAATGAAATATTTATTATAATTAATTTTTTTTATTTTTCTATTTATTACGTTAAATGTGCAAGATGAATAAAGTTTTTTAAAAGAAAATTATAAAGGAACAAAGTGTTTGTTGAGAGAAAAAGGAGAAAAATGTTTCGCAGTCGTAGTTGGTTTGGTTGGAATAAACCAAAGAATCGCTTATCTCTGGATCATTTAAAATACTTGCATAATGTTCTTGAACGCAATACAACCGTATCGGAACATAATCGAGGGCTCTTAGTAGAATCATTACGTTGCATTGCTGAAATATTAATTTGGGGTGATCAAAACGATTCGTCTGTGTTTGATTTCTTTTTGGAAAAAAATATGCTGTCATATTTTTTGCATATTATGCGACAGAAAAGTGGTGGTTCCAGTTTTGTATGCGTTCAATTGTTACAGACTTTAAATATTTTATTTGAAAATATTAGAAATGAAACATCGTTATATTATCTGTTGAGCAATAATCATGTAAATTCAATTATTGTACATAAATTTGATTTTTCTGATGAAGATGTTATGGGCTATTATATATTGTTTTTGAAGACGTTAAGCTTAAAATTGAACATGCACACAATTCATTTTTTTTACAATGAACACACCAATGACTTTCCATTGTATACGGAAGCGATAAAATTTTTTAATCATCCAGAATCAATGGTGCGTATTGCTGTAAGAACGATTTCGTTAAATGTGTATAGAGTGGAAAATACCAGCATGTTGCAATTTATTCGTGACAAGTAAGTAGTTGTTAAGTGTACCTGCTTACAGTGAAATGACTCTAATTGGATGGCCTAAGTTACAGTGACTTCGTTTAATTAGCAAAATATTACTGCATTGTCGTGATTAATCATGATGGTCTGATTATAGGGGGCTCGATTAGAGGGATTAGACTGTATCATATTTTTTTTTTTCTTATTTATATAAAAAAATATATATTTTTTTTTTGTCACAGAACTGCAGCTCCATATTTCAGTAATTTAGTATGGTTTATTGGAAAGCATATTCTGGAATTAGATTCCTGTGTTCGCAATGATACTGAGTATGTAATTACAAAAAAATAAGAAGAAGACTAATATGATTTTGAATAAACATTAGAAATATTTTATTATATTTTTGCAGTCATCAATCGCAACATCGTCTTTCAAATTTAGTGGCAGAGCACCTTGATCATTTACACTATCTAAACGATATTTTATGCTTAAACATCTCCGATTTAAATGCCGTGTTAACAGAGCATTTGTTACATAAATTATTTGTTCCTTTGTATATATTTTCTTTAACTCCAGCTCCACCACTTTCAATGGCACTAGTAACACAAAATTTGGCAGCTGTTTTGAACAAAGTGGTCGAAATTGATATACAGGAAATGAATAATCCACGCGTCTCATGCGTTGTGGCATTATTTTTGTTATCATTGGTTTTTTTAGTGATAACGCACGGTCCACTAGTACATGCATTAGCTTGGGTAATTTTAAATGCTGACCATAATGTATTTAAAGATGGAGCAGCTGAAGTATTAAATGCGTATATTGAAAAGAGAAGGGCCGTTGCACTTGGATTTGGTCAACCACACGAAAGCTTAGAGCAAGCATTAGAAGGAACTTCATCTTCTAATTACTCAAACGCAAATGGTGAAATTGATGATAGCACAGGCAGTGCTAGTAATAATATTAGCCAAATAAATGATTCGAATAGTTCAAGGGATACTGTTGCTGACGGTATATTTCGATTATTGATTTACAAATATTTGAAATTGAATTGTAATTATAATTTTCATATAAGCAGATACGTCAACAATTGCTTGCGAATCATCTGAAGAAAATGAATCATCTGTTAAT
This sequence comes from Catotricha subobsoleta, assembly GCA_011634745.2. Classification (NCBI taxonomy): domain Eukaryota; kingdom Metazoa; phylum Arthropoda; class Insecta; order Diptera; family Cecidomyiidae; genus Catotricha; species Catotricha subobsoleta. The sequence goes on along the minus strand of JAABKK020029409.1, from coordinate 9,808 downwards.
ATAACCGATGAAGAAAAAGAAAAATTAAGAACGAGTACTACACAAGCTACCGAATCAAACCGTCCATTTCTTGATACAGTATTAACAGCACTTGATTGTGCTGAAAATGACTATTTGGCATTATTAGCACTTTGTCTACTCTATGCTTTAGCAAATAATAAAGGTAATTTAATTAATTAATTTCATCATAAGTGAGTTCAGTAATTTTATGTTTAAAATTAAAATAAAATGCTGCTTGGATAAATTGTTTAGTTGGTAAGATATTTTGCTATCATTTTATAAACTAATTTTAGATGCAAAGTAAATGTTTGTTTCACATAATTTGTTTTTAAAATATTCGATTATTTAAATAATTATAAAATTTTCGTTTTGCTTTCAAAAGGAGTAAACGCAAAATGGCTTGATCAAGTATTGAGTAAACAATCATCATCCTCAATAAAATATAAAACAATTCTTATTGATAAATTACTACAAATTATAAATCTTTCGGCACAACCTGGTAAGATGTTTGAGTAACTTTTTCTTCTCCATCCTGTTGCAATGGATATATTATATATAATTATATATATATAATAATCAAATTTATAAATTATTACAGCATGTCGAATTCGTTTAATCACCGTTGAATTGACAATTAAATTGTTTTGTCAACTGGTTCAAGGAGAAGATAACGAATATAGTCTAACTGATTTACAACACAATGCCATATTATCAGCACGTAATCAAAGTATGATTGTGTTAAGAAGTTTCTACAAATCCGAGGACATATTTCTTGATTTATTCGAAGATGAATACAACGAATTAATGAAATCTTCGTTAAATGTTGAGTTTTTGTGCATGGATGCGACGATATTACTGCCACCGACGGGAACACCATTAACAGGAATAGGATTCACAAGGCGTTTACCCTGTGGTGAAGTAGAAAAAGCACGACGTGGCATACGAGTTTTCTTTTTTTTAAGGAAATTATGTCAGGAGCTAGTCTATGAGCAGGAGTCATTGTTACCGTTAACAAATCAAAGTACATGCGTTCATGTGGAAAATATTTTGGATTTGAGTTAGTATATAATTCAATCTTTCTTTTCTATGAAATATTTTGTTTCGAACTAGTTTTAAATACATTTAATTTTTTCAGATAATAGTGATTTAATAGCGTGTACAGTGTTACTAAAAGATGGTACAAAATATCGCAGATTTTTGGTTATTGATATATTGCAATTAATACTCGTCGAACCCGATTCAAAACGATTGGGATGGGGTGTTGCAAAACTTGTTGGATTTTTACAGGATGTTGAAGTAATTGGTGATAAAGATGATTCACGTTGTCTTCATATAACCATACACCGTGGTGGTGCAACAACAAATCGAACACCAATACTATCGGCGAAATTTATTTTTGACGATCACATTCGATGCATGGCAGCTAAACAGAGATTGACTAAGGGTCGCAGCAAAGCGAGACAAAAGAAAATGTACCAAATTGCGCATCTTTTAGAAATTTCTGGGCAACAGTTGCGAGATGTTTCATCATCAACGAATTTATATACAAACAATAATTTACGTCCTAATTCAACATCAAAAGTTCCTAGAGAACATAGACCATTATTTTCAACAGCAAATCGTGTTCCAGGCTTTGCAGCCGCACTACGTCGTGAAAGTATGCCATCAGGAAGTGTAAGTCGTGTACAAATAGTACCGAAAACTTCAATTGATGGGTAAATAATTAATTATGCTTGCTTCCAAGTACTGAACTATTAATTGAACATTTCGCTTTTTTAGTGAAAGGCCATCAATTATTAATGGTACAAAATCACGTGATGCATCAAAAACAAGAATTAAAATTAGATCAAGAGAATCAAGTCCCAGAGCGCCACGACCACGGTAAATTAATTTCTAGCATATATTATGATGTATATTTTAAAAATTCCAATAAAAAAATTACAGATCCGAAGAAATTCCACTTGAAGACTTTCGAAATTCGCGCAATTCAAGTCCATCATCAAGATGTTCATCACGTGCAGCATCACGATCGCATACACCTTCACGTTTAGGCATTGAAACACTATCAGTTTCGTTATCAGTGTCACCACAAGAAAATACTCTGAAAGCAAGCAATTCAGATGTATCCACACCAGAAACAATTGAAGCTATTAACTCAAGGGAAACATCTTTCATTGCCGCTAAGAAAAAAGGTGTTGTAGAAACCGTCTAAATTTTAACAACATTATCTTGTGATAATTATGGGACATACTCAATGTAAATTTTATATACATATTAAATATCAAATATTATTATTCTATTGTTATTTTTTTTTCTGTTGGTCTTTAGTTAAAATATTTAATTTAATTGTAAATGGAAATTTATTGAAGAAAATAAATTAATTTAGAAAGTTATAATTGAGAACATAATATTGTTTTTCATTTGTTTAAAATTAATTCACACATAGCTAACTCAGCGAAAAAAACAATCCCTTAAAAAAAAACTCAGAATCAAATTAAAATAATACGTAGGTATTATTGAGTACAAAAGAATCTGTTTTATTTTAGTTTTGATTGCGATGATTTTAACAAATAGAAATGGAAAACTATGTAATAAAAATAAAAAATAAAAATGAAATGGTCAAATTAATTATAAATCAATAATTTATAGTGCTGGTTTCTTAGCTGGTGACTGTCCATCAGCAGCATCGCTGGAAGACTCTGGTTTTTTTCGCTTTATTAGATGAGTTATATCAGTTGCTTTGGGTTTTTCTGTTTCTAAAGCAGCAGGAGCTGATGTAGAACCCGAACCAGACGATGAAGATCCAACTGCATCCTTAGGTGCTTGAGGTTGGGGACTCATAAGTAATGCAATTTGTCGTTTAACATCTGCAACAGACTAAAGTAAAAAAAAGAAAAAGATTAACAATTATAATTTCTGTTCAAATTGCGATTAAATATGAAAAATACAAACCTCCTCTTTCGTTTCTTCAACTTCGGTAATTTTATTTAAAATATCTTGCTTTGTTTCTTCTAAATCTTTGATGTTAGCAGCAATTTTTTCAGTTTGTACTTTACCCTTCTCAGACGCAATCTCACCATCCATATATTCACATGATTCTTTCAACGCTGTTATTGACTCGTCAAATTTACCTTCCGACAAATAACAGAGACCAATTTTATATTTTGTTTCGGCAATAACACGTAAGTTTTCTTCTTGTAATTTTAAACGTATTGAACAGGAGTTTTCTAAAATTAGAAATAAATAAGTCAATTAAATACTAATACTATTCAATAAATGCAGTTAATATATATATATATTTTTTTTTTTTAATATTTACCATAATCCTTGATCGCTTCAATACAATGATTATTCTCAAATGAAATTTCAGCTAACTCAAAATATGCATCAGCCAAATTGGGCAATGCACTTTCACCGATTCTTTGGAAAATTTTGACGGCATTTTCTAATGCTTCCCAAGCGTATTGCAAATTTGTAGCATCTTCTTCCTCTTCCGGTGCTTCACTCACATCAGTATTAATTGATGAACCATTTGTAGCTCCATTTGATTTTCCTGATGACGTGCCAGGCTGTGGTTCTTCATCATTTATATTCTTACTGTCTGAGTTATTCTTTTCTGAACTGGTATTTACAGTAACAGGTTTACTACCACCTTCACCAGGTTTATCACTTTCTGCAACTTCTTCACTTACACCTTTCTTAACTTCGTCAAGTTTACCGTCAACCGCGTTATTATCATCGTCATCATCATCATCATCTACTTCTTCATTATCGTCTTGTATAGCTAAAACTTTATTTTCACCAGATAAAGCTAACGCTATTAGTGATTTTGCATAAAATAAATTTGGTAATCCCAGTTCATCTGCGTTGTCACTGTATATTTCCGAATACAATTCACAAGCTCTACTAAAATCTTCGGCTGCTTCAGCATAGTCTTTTACTGAGTAATTACGACTACCGCGACCAAAAAATTCTTTAGCTTGAGCTATTTTATCTTCTGTGGTGATCACTTTTTCTGAAACATCAGCCATTTCTCGTGCTAAAAATAATTAAAAAATATAAATTGGTATATTAATTTTAACTTTAATCTTCTATATGAATTCTAGTTAATCAGTTTAACAAAAGAATTGTGACAAGTTGGTAACTTCCTACAGTCATTAATAAAATACCACCATTCCCATCAATAAAACCAAGACATAAAAATAGTATATTTCATCATTCAAGAAACTATTAACAGACATCCATTATAATTTATTAATGATTATTCAAACCTAATGAGCACCATGAAAATCTATTTAAAATATAACAATATAATCATTTATGTTCTATTCACAGTAAATGTTAAGCAGACGTGACTCGATTATAAATAAAAAAAACCCTCTAAAACCTTCATTATCCACTCAAGAAATCAACAACCGTTCATTTTTTTTTGTTCATGCCAACCGCCCCTGTTCAAAAAAAAAACAATGAAAATCGAAAAAGCTATTCTCGTGTATAATAAATGTAAATAAATCAGACAATAAATCTATCAAAAAAAAAATGAAAAGAAAAGAAAAACTATTTACAAGGACAATACAATCACGTGTTGCTATCATTTATGTTAGGTATATATTTATCGATAACTACACTCTAATAATAAACAATACGTCTACATTGAAAATGAATAGATTTATTGTTATTTACATTGTTTAATTCAATTTTTCTATTTGAAACAAAGATTGTTGCTATCACCCTCAAGAACCTTATATGAAATGAAGGTTGGATGGTATTATCCATTATTTTTTTTTTTTTTTATTATTATTATTATATTATATATTTGTAGGTACATCTACCAAAATATTTTTGTGTAAAATTATCGAGGTTATCGATTGAAATGAATGTTAAAGCGCATGTGTGGAGCAGTGAAAAACCATCATCATATACAATAAAACGGTATGATTTCAATTAATATTCTTCGTCCGTCACCGTCAGTTATAGTTAGTGATATAAAATAATATAAGTACATTGGCTAAGTAAACTAAATTCCCTTTGGTCATTTCGTGAATATTTTCCGAACAAGTGAACATAGATAAATATAAGGTGTCCGTCCTTTTAACTATCTACAATCAATCAACATAAAAATATATTAAGGATATTTTATATTATTTTTTTTTTTTAAATAAAAATAGGTAATAAAAATATAAATTTTTACGAGTGGCAATAATATTCAGTGAACCGTGTAATAATTATTAATTAAATCATTTAAACAATATTGTATTACATGAATTTGTTGTTTTAGTTGTTTGTCTATGAAATTAAAAAAAGAAAATGAAAAAATAAATCTTGTTTTATACAAAATTAAAGCCAAATAACTCATTTAATTGTATCTCGCTTGTATTGTATTATAATAAGTCAATCGTCAAAAATATGTTATTTATGTATAAAAATCTGAAAATCAGACATGAATAGAAAAAGTTTAAGACAAGATTTTTCCTTGAAATTTTCTATTATTTCTTTTAAACCAAAATATCGATATTGCTTATATTTTATTTATTGAAAATATTTTGTAGCCTTTTGATTAAAAAATAATATCATTGAAAGTGCGTCGTTCATAATCAAACAATAAAGGGATGGTCATGCTGGTAAATGAATTGTATATGACCGGTGTTTACCTTATTTTTTTATTTGTCAATACTCAATTACTCATTCTAAATATAAGGTTTAGTATTTAGCAAGAAACAGTACATTCAAATTGAATGGAAGGGTATATTTGAATAATATACTAACTAATATTTATTTGAAATTTTAAATAAAAACTATTGTGTTTGTTCATATATAATTTTTAGTAAAAATTATAAATTTATGCGAAAAAAAAAGCTATTAAGTCTTAATTAAAGCTCAACAAGTACGTAGAAAGTCTGTGCACAAATGTTTTCTAATATCAAAAAAATCAATGAACTATCCCGGTGGACCAATTAAAGCTTTTCTATTTTTAGATAATTGTTGTGTAAAATAATGACGATGCAATAATTAGAAGCACAGAATTTTTAAACTTGTAACATAATTTTTAATTATACAAACAAGAAATTATGAATTTTCGAAAATTAATTTTCTTCTTATATCGCATACAAATATACTGGACAACAGAAGAAAATTATATACAGAATTTTTCATGTTTGTTATGCTTCATAAAAGTAGCCTCACACGGTCGAAAATTTCGAATTTTTTAAATAAACTTCCAATGGAAGGTTCTTACAAACAAAAAAACATCTATTAGAGACCCCTATTATAATTTATGGAGATGTAACTTTTTCCCATACATCATACCGAGCTCACTAACAAAAACTTTTAGTGTAAAATTTTAATTTTTTTTAATGTATAACACCCTTATTAATTAGTAGTAGCAATCGCTAAATTGTTAAAAACTTTTCTAATTTTCAGTTTGTTTAAAAACTCCTACCCTACGAAAATGAAGAAAAAAACAGCTACCATGGCAATACGAGATGCCGATTTATGACTCATAAAATCAAAAACGGATGGCAGAACCAAAGTTACAACACGTTGTGTTCCTGATAACGATCAATATTATAAAAATACCATCAACAATAGTAATAGACGAACAACACGAAGTTGGCCAGTAATATGTAGCCAACAGAAGCTATATGAAGATGATGAAGATTACGAAACCGTGTTTGCACTAAATAACAATTACACTAGCAACGAAGATTTATCATCAAATGATAAATATATAGGTGCTGGTGATTTTCAACAACAAAATAATCCACCATCAACAGCCAGAGGCAATAGTTATAATACAAATAAAATGCAAAATCAAACACAGTCTAATGTAACAGCAACAACATGTACAACACCACCGCCCGTTATTTTACTTTTAGTTACATTAGTAATGACAATAAGTGCTACAGCAATGCTATGTGCTGCCGTTATGACAGATCATTGGGAATATGTTAGTTGGGATCGAAATCATTTACAGAAATTAACAAATGATACACCGCATTTACTACATTGGCATTTAAATGATCGTGTAGCTAGAATGCCAATAATTCGTAATTAAATTTATTTTTTTATTATTGAATATACCCATATTTACATTTCTCATCATTATTTAGACAATGGAAAACGTGAAAATATATTTTTGGTACCAATGCATGGCGGCATCTGGACACTTTGTATTGATTTGAGTGAACAAGAAATGCGACAATTGGGACGTGTTGGTTTTCCACACACAGAAAAATGCTTAAATTATTTAGCTGAAAGTGTAAATAATACCCGACTAGAACAAATAAAATATGAAAATCAACATCTAGAAAATCAAACAACACTTCATCCGCATTTAAGTAATCCTTGATTTTAGATTTAATTTCAACAATTTTTTTAAATTCAATTTGAAAAATATTTTTTTATTTTTCTAGGAATGCAAAATTTATCAATATCTTGTTCGTTAGTTTGCTTAATAATCTTAGGAAGCGCCTCATTATTAGGTGCATTTGGCGTATGCCAGCGTCAAATTAGTGCAGTTTTAGTAACTGGAATTATGTATCTTTTAGCAGGTGACATTGTAATTCAACAGATTTCGTTGAAACAATATAAGAAAAATAAACTTTATGTTTCAGCTTTATTTGCATTATTTACATTAATGTTAATACATTTCAAACGAAAACAAGGTCGACCTTTATTAGACAGTGATTTTGATGGTCCTATTGACGGAATTATAACCAAAAAAGGTGGTGGACGAGCTGCACTTTATCTTTTAAATGCACGAGTCTTTACAACATCTTGGAGCTTAGATTTGGGTTGGGGTGGTGTTGTTTTATGTGGCATAACTTATGTATTATGGATTATGTTATCAAAAATTATGCGATATAATCCATTTTCGGCCTTATTAGTTTAATTGAAAGAATTAAATCAAAACCGTATTAGCGTTTTGCTTTTTTTTTTCTTCAATCATTTTTTTACGAGCATTTTGCTCATATACACTTTTGATTAGGAATTTTACAAATCAAAAATTTGCTTTATCTTACAATATTTATTTTTTTGGAAAATAATATCATAAAAAAATTGATGTAATTGTTCGATGAAATATTTTGTCGAATTTGTATTAAGTTGATAGATTGTCTATTTTTAGATAACAGCAATGCTTTCATTGCTTATTGGATAAAATTATTTTAATAATAATTAAAATATTATCTATATACTTATATCGATGTAATTAATGCTTTGCCTTAACAATTAAATAAACATATTAAAAAAAAATAATAAAAAAATTGTTTAACTATTCTGCAAAGCGGTAACAATTCGAGTCTGTAAGGCAAGTAAAAATAGCGGTATTTTTAACTATAGTCTCGTAATATTTTTACGTGGGGATTTTTCATGAATTTCATAAATTCCAAATAAAAAATGTAATTTAAATTATTAATTATTATTGCATTCGTTTCATATTTCAAGTCAAAATAAGAAAAAAAAAAAAAAAAAAAAAACGGCGCCTAAGCATTTAAACATAACCTTCATTTGGTTGTCTCAAAGAAACAGTATTAATTATTTATATTTAAATATTACTTACGGTTTTGTCTTCAAAGTTGGACACAAAATTAAGAAATTCTTAATACTTATTGGAAAGTAGTAAAATAATTAAATTTTACTACAGATAGTTTTCTTTTCTTTTTCTTTTTGTTAATTCTATTGCTATTCCAGCTGCAACCAAATAAATATTGGCGACAATTTCTTCGTGACAGTAACAGCGCAATCGCAGTGTTGCCTTTCGTTTTTCTGTTTATATCTTTTGAAAATCTCGAATTTTTCGTAACCTGGAAATATAGAGGTGTTATTGTTGCTGGAACTGTAAACTAACTTTGGGCGTTTATGATAAATTCAAATTTTAATGGCGGTCGTTAAAAATAGTTCTAAGTAATAATTTGGGTTTCGTGTTATAAACATTTGCATTCTTTGAATGCGGGTGGACTTTGTAACGAGTCTATTAAAAATTGATAAAAAAAAAATATGAAATTATATTACATTTTTTGAAAGACTATACTTATATTGTTTTATGAAAGACAAGGTTAGAGTTATAGAATTGATAAGGACATAAGTATAGATAGTTTTGGAACTAGATTAAATGTTATTGCTTAGAGGAGCCAAAAACAACATGTTCCTGCGTCATAAGGAAATTTAATTTTGTTAATTTTATAGGCGTCGTTATCTCTATCATTCTAGTTAATGAAGATCTTGCTTTATATTTGTGAAAAAAAAGAAGTTAGGCTATCGTGTGTTGGTAGTTATATTGATTTTTAACTATCACAGATGATGTGTTCCATACTTCCATAACATATTTAAATTTAATTATAAAGTTGAGAATTATCTCGAGATAATTGAAGAAAAAAAATGAAAGAAAAAATCATATACAGTTAATTCTGCCTAAAGTGACCACTTTTTCCAAAAACGCTTAAAAATGTCTAAAAAGTATAGTATATATAATTGAAAAATTTCCTTTTCCGGCTTTTCCATTTTCCACAACCTGTGACCGGTCACAAACAAGAATGAGACGAAAACCACCAATTAGTGTAATTTTCTACTGAATAATGTGACCACATCAAAAAAATGAAATTAATTTTTAAATTTCGACAATATTCTTATCTATTTTCGATATTGATATTAAATGCACCCATTATTGTGTGAGGTGGTTGATACATATTTAAATTACATATACTTATGATGTGATGCTTATTAATACTTTACAGCAGGTGAATTCTGACCAAAAATTGTGATATAATATCACAAATTTATATCACAATATTTTAATAAAGGGTGGTTC
>JAABKK020029398.1:0-15992 GCA_011634745.2 Catotricha subobsoleta | reverse complement strand
TAGATTTTGAAAAATCGATTTTTTGATGATATTTGAAACATAATAACTACGAACTTCGTAGTAAACTACGTATGGTCGATATATTTTTGAAAGGCATTGACTTACTCTAACTGTCGGAGAATACAGAAATACAATTAAATACTTGTAACGGAACCAAATTACAGTGCTTTAAATATGCAATTTTTACAATCTTGCTACTTTCTCTGTCATCCTTATTTAGCTCTATCTATAATAACAACAATTTCACTATATCCTATACTATATACCAAATCAAATTTACAAAAATTCACTGCCTTTCAGAGATCATAGTAGCCTTTGACTTTAAAACTATGCCTTTGTTATTTATTTATTGACATTTGTTACTATGGAAGCGAAAAAACTTTAGTGGCCAAAAACTCCCAGTTGCAATGTTAAACCAGAAACTAGACCCATGACAGTCTGGGATATCCTCACAACATATAAAAGTTTTTTTTTTGGTGATTTTAAATTTAATAAATTATTTTTAATTATTTATTCATGAAAAATGGTTCGTCGCTTAAAAATTAGTCTTTTGTATTAAAATGCTATATTTGTTATTTATTTCCAGCATACCGAAATTATATCGCAGACAAAGCAAATAATCATTTATATAAAATAAATAAATAATACGTTTTTAGGCTGGCAGGCAGATGTTAATAGTTTCTTTTTATCTTTTGTAAATTCATTCTATTTTCTAACAACCTTTTTTTTTATAACGTATATAGTAACTCATTAAATTAATAGAAATTTTGCATATAGAATTGCTTTTGTTGTTTATATTTTCTGTCATACAAAAAGATATAAAATTACCGCTACATGAAAATAAAATAATATTCATCTTTCTAATTATATAAAACACAAAAATAATAATAAAATAGAAATATATAGATACAATATAATAAACCTGTTAACTTTAATAATAATAATACAGAGTTCGGTTCATGTAAGAGAATATACAAATCTAATAATATTAATTATTTGTTTTGAGTTACACAAAAGAAAGAAAAGATAGTGGAAAAAAAATTACATGATAATTTTGTATGTATTTCCGAACTAATATCTCTATACAATTCAATATAAAATATCTACAATATGATGAACTGCGAGGGTTATTATTCGAATTCATTCATAAATATTGTTAGATAAATGTTAAAAAGGTGAATAGTTTGTACACCAATAAAACTTTTTAAATGTAATAAAATGTAACTATTTTATTAATCGAAATTATTTTTTATTAAAATAGTTTTATGCATGTTTTAAGTTAATACAATTGAAGGATCATTTCTTTCTTACTACTTATTACCCAACTCGCGAATTAAATGTACCATATAACAATAATATATTAATACATCGTAATTTATAAAAACATCATCTGTTATGGAAAGCCCATATATATAGTATTTAATATGTACTTAATATGTTAGGCCCAAAAACAACTATAGACTTTTCTAAATTGGAGAAAGTTTCAAGTACCTATTATTAATTTCATACACCGTAATTCTATCTTGATGTCGCATAATAATTGACGTTTAAATTTGGTTGGTATCAATTGAATCTTGGCCATATTATAACTATATAGTTTATTATTAAATTTATTAATTTCAGTTTATCAAAGTATTTAATATGTACAAATGACCTCCGCATTTGATGAAGGAAGGGATAATTCGTTACTTGTACAATCTTTTTTTTTATCTTATCTTTCCAATGATCAATGTAAATGCATATTCGGTTCATGAATCTAACATATATATCATATTCATATTCATCATATATATATTACATGGTGCTAACACGACCGTAGTACCTACAAAGATTTTGCGCTCTTTTAACTCTAACATGATATTGTTGGAGAAGCCCCCGCTCTTCAATTACAATAATAATAATAATAATAATATTTTGAAACGTTCGCCTATATTTAAAATAAAAATACGACAAAATTTAAGAGGGGACATCATATAAATGAACGTACTATTGTGCCGGCCAACATTCTAACGAAGAAGTTTAACCGAAATTTAATATAAATCTAAGGTGAGTTGTAAGTGGTGCATAGTGAAAATACTATTTCTTTGCATTTATAACAAAAAAAAAAGTAGAAGAATAAAATAAATATAGATTTAGTAAAAGGTGATAATTCGGGTGATAATAAGCCATTTCATAAAAAAATATTTGATTATCTGTGATGTGTTAATTTATTTGAAAATTACTCAAGATATGAATAACATTAAAATGTTGTTGTGATTTTTAAACAGTTATTTAGATATTAATTGGAATAAAAAAATAATAATTTTTTTTCCATTCGGAATTGAGAATAAAATTTTGGATTAAATTTAATTGAGGGCGATTGTGATTTTATTTTGAACGTTAATTAATAATTATATGCAACGAAAAACTTTTACTAATTTGTTATGCGTCGGATTTAAATTTAAATATATCATTCATTATGAACGTGATATGATTTTTTTTTCTTATACTTACCCACTTACCTACCTGAATCATACATAATAGAAATTTCATGAATATTTTTTTTTTCTTTGATGTTTGATATTAATTTATAACTGTTGTTAATAAAAAGAAAGAAAAAAACGCAGGCTATCCATTTGTATTTTCATTATGAGAAGAAATAATAAGAAAAAAAAAGTAATCATCACCGAGATAAGCACCTTTGAAAAATCAAAACTTAATGAAATGAACTAATGATATAGCGGGTCTCAAGAATATATTCACACCGTTACCTATAATTTAAAAAAAAGAAACTATTTTTATTTCCAGCAACATGAAATCAGTACTTTGTTTATTTGCACTTGTGGCGGTTGCTGTAGCTTATCCGGCTCAAGATGGTGCTGCATATTCAAATGAAGCTATACGGCAAGCACAAACATCTCACTTGATTCCACCAAATGCACAAATTCAAGCTGTGAGTGCTTTTTACTAGTTCGGGCTACATTAATTATTTTAAATTAATTCAAACATTTCTAGTCTTTTTTATCCTTTCTTTCTTTTCTTTTCTTTTTTTTTTTTTCTTGAATTCATATCTATATAATTTATTCATTTAGGTACAAGAAGGCATTGAATTGGCTGCATATGAATCGATTCCCGTTGGTCAACATGTAGATCTTCATCAAATTTTACGACAAGATTTTCCTTTTGAAGTAGTCGATAATCTTCAAAGACAAATCGATGCAATTGGCCGCAATTAAATAAAGAAGTTATTATTGCTTTTTTTAATTTGTGAACTTTAGTTATTAAGATAAAATGTGATGCATAATAAATAAATTGTAATACCATCAACGAAAATATCCTGCATTCTTCCAGCATAGTGCCAATTGTCTGACGTAATATTTTAGGTATTCAAACATTCAACTACCTAAATTATAAATTTTTGTTAAATTGTATATTGAAAATAATATAATTTTAAATTTTCGTTATAAAAAAAAAATGTGTTTGTGATTCTTATACATAGTTTTCTTTCTCTAATTCGCGAACATATTGGAAGCTCTAAGGTTTTTTATTCTATGGGTGTGAGTAATAATCTTAAAATGAAATTTAGAAAACTTATCTGTTTAAAATATCGTTAAATTTTCTCTTGACTTAGCCATCAATCAATATTAACTCAACATTCTCCCACACAAAGAAATGGTTGTAATTCCTAATGCAGATTCAAAACAGAAATTATACTTTCTAAAATAAATTATCAATTCTATTTACCCTCCTTGTACTAAAAAGTCTATTTTAACGGTTCCCACCTAAATTCACTTTAACTTTTACTAAATTTCTTTAAAAAAAAATTCCAAGAACTATGAATATTTATTTTTTTTTTCAAAAAAAAATATTTTCCTTTTAAAATTAAAAAAAAAATAAAGTCAATAATTTGCAACATTTACATATCCATAATCGAAAGGCAACAGCTACCAGTCTTCAACTAAAAGATTTTTTTTTTTTTTTATATAACAAGCAACTGAATTGTCATAAATATACAAATAAATTGTAAGGAAAAAATAAAAGAAAAAATGTTATTGCGTATTTTAATTTACATTTTTTACGATTATAAAAGCATCATCAATACACAATTTGAATTATTAATTTATTTTCATTGTTTTATTATTGTATAAAAGTAATACTTACTACCAATTGTAACTACATATGAATTCATTGAAAGAAAAAAGTGGGTATATTTTTTATTCGATTATTATTACTATTATTATTGCACAATAATGCAACGTGACATTTTTTTCTTGTTTCGACTTCTTCTTTTAATTTTTTTTTCTGTTTTTTTTTAAATATAAATTGTAAGTATATCTGTTACCTGTTGCTTGTGTGTTTTGTAAGAGAAATATCATTTTTAGTCAGTTGTTATTTATATTTATTTTGGATTGTAGGCTGTAGGCCATAATAATAAAGAGCAACAGCCATTAATTATAATTGTTTATGTGCTTTCACTTTCCATTATAACAAAGATGTTTATTCGCACAATACAATCAGACCTGTATGGTTTTGTTTTTTGTGTTTTGTGTTTTTTTTTATGTTTTCCATTTGTATTTTTAAGTGTCATTGTCATTGGTTATGATAGTTTGTTTGCCATTAATATCAATATACAATTAATTAGGTAGTGGCATATGCAAATAGTAACGGCGTGTACGATTTTTTTTTTTAATTTAAAATCATTTTTATAAATTACTGTTTGCTAAATAACAATTCATTAAAAAAACTATATCATTTAAATGTGTGTACCTACTTGCCAACAGTCGTTAAAATTGTATAAAAAAAAATTTGGTAATACATAATTATATTAAGTCGACATTCTGTAAATAAACAAAAAAAAATATGCTATGCGATTAAATATTTACGTAAATATTAACAAATCCATTCAGATTTCAAAATACTGATCTAGTGTTTCGGTCAACTTAAACTTGGTCGTTAACTCGTTAGCATCAACTGCTTTTATTTTATTTTTTTTCTAAATGTGATTTAGTTTTATTCTTTGAACCTCTCAATATTAATCAAAAATTCTAAATCCTATTCAAGATTAATGGTTTCTTAATACCTGCTTAACATAAATTTTATATATATATATTATTTAGTCATTACAATACAAGTAAATAACTTTATAAATTATCCTTCTACAAGTGTAAGTCTTAGTTTTACCTGTGCGATGAACGATTAAAAACTAGTTTCAACTAAAAAAAAATATGTAATAATAAATTAAGTTATTTGAAATATTGATGAAAAGAAAGTTAAATATTAGGCTTTATTTCTTTTATAAATGATATTCACTACAATTCTAATGAATTTTTTTATTATTTTTATTTATCTGATTATTTTCTTATGACGAAAATTCTTTAGACTTTTTTTTGTTAAATAATCGTATAATAGAAAATTTTAAAATGGAAAATATTTCATGGAAATATATGTAGGAGTAGGTCCATGACAGGGAACGAAACAGGGAACAATGTAGAGTCTCGACGTTTTTCATCAAAAAGTCGCCGCAATGAATTATGAAATTTTTCCACTTGTTGATAGCTCGATGCAATGCATTGCGTTAAGCAATTTGTGGCCGAGCAATCGACGATTTTAATAATTTTCGTCGAACAAATTTAGAAAAAAATTCTAAACAAAATTTCATGTCATGTATCGCTGTCGAGTAATCGACCGAATCGACACTCGACATTAGTATAATTATGATTCGTTCATAGATCCAATAAATTAGTAGGAAATATAATATTTTTTATTTATGTGTTTTTTTTTTCTATTCAATGCCATGAATATGCAATTTGTTTAATTCAAAAAAATATGTAAATAATTTTTTAATACCTACTTTTCAGCTTAATTTATTAAAACTCTAATAAAATAAATTATCTTAATTTGGTTTATTATTAAAATCATATAAAAAATGTTGTAAAATTGGTTTAATCTTTATTATAAATTAATATCACTTTCTATATAATTTTAAAATTTTTTGAACAAAATTTGGTTTGATTTTTTTTACAATTCATCTTTTTCTGTTTTTTGTACATCAGCAGTTTCATCAACTTCATCCAATTTACTGAGATCTGTAAAAACGCACAATTCTCGTATTGTAATTTTAACATAATAACAATTTTGTACCAAATCCTCAATTGATTGAAAGCAATTTAACACAAAATCTCATCTAATATCAATTGTGTGTGTGTTTGTTTTAAAAATAATCGATAATATTATTTTCACATTGTTAAATTGAATGATAACACTCAAATTATATAGATTGTTTCCATTATGCGCTAATGAGATTTTCAGTTAATTGCTTTCATTCATCGAAGACGATAAGTATATGTGATGGTAACAATATGACTGTCATAAAATTATTTTTAAGAAACCCAAATTATTATTGTTAGTAAACGGTGCACCAGAAATTAATATCGTTTCGTAATCTTATATGAACGCGTGATCTTTTTTGTGAATTATTAATATTATTATACTTTTAGTAACTATTTCTATATTTATTCTAAAATTAAACTGTAAAAATCATGGAAGGCGCAAATAAAATTATTTCAGAAATAATAATATTGACGAATATAAATGGTAGCATAATAATATACGAAATCAGGAACAATGAAATAAAGCAACAATCAATACAAAACTTATCAGTCTTTAAATAGTTCCCCAAGCGGACGAGGACCATCTGGTGGCGTTGGATTTGTATGTAACCAATATTCGGACACCGAGATATAAAGTGCAACAAGTAAACCAACGGCTGATGCAATCCATGTTGAACTTTGAAATATAACACAAGTAGCAATGCACAATCCCAGATATGTTAAATAACGTGTTATTGATACGTATTTTTGTCGATTTTCATTTGTTAGATCTATTTGTGAAAATGATAAATCGATAATATTCAATAATTTCATTGAGAAGAGAAACGATTCACATAAAACAAGTAAATTAAACTAAATTTATAAATTAAAATCTATAAACGGGCATGCATTGCATTGTTCTACTTAATTGAAATAAAAATAGATATTTTTCAATTAAAAAAAAAATATATAAAGCCATTCACAAATAAATAATTTTTGATTGTAAATAATAAAACTGTACTAAAGTAACTATTTTATGCCATCCGTAAAAAGTAAGATTAATTTTAATTGGCTTACCTTTGCAGAGTCCATTTCGCAATTCAAATCCTGCTGCACATTTGTCACAAAGATCGGGACCATCACCAGAACATCCATCACAAGACTTGTCACATTCTTTAAGAATAAATACATGTTAATATTGTTTTTTTAAATAAAACTATAACAATAAATACCTAAGCAACTGAATGATCCCTCATTGTTCACACAGAATTGATTTTTAATGCAAGCATGTTTTCCAATGGCACACTCATTCACATCGACGCATCCTCCAAGATCTGGTTGCATTGACCAACCTTCTTTACATACTCTACAACCTATACAAGAAAAAGCAAAGTACATTTGTTTGGAGTTATAATTGATTAAACATATGTAATTTCTCACCTTTAGGACCGGCTGTTGTACAACCAGCCTTATCACCACAGGCAACGTGGCATATACTACACAATAGTTTTGTTTTATCTCTGAAGGATTCATAAAACTGAATGTCGCATTCGTTACATGATTCTCCTTTATAGCCGTAGTCACAAGCACATTTTCCATTGCCTTTACGAGTTCCATTTCCTTTGCATTTACCTTTTCGATAAGACCAAAAATTAAGAAATTTACTAAATATTTCGATATATAACAGTAATTGTAAATAAATTACCATTTCCATTACATTCAGAACATAAATCACAACTTGGACCGAAATGATTTAGTGGACAACAAACAGATAATTTATCAATACAGAGCCATGCATAGAAATCTAAACGAAATAGTTGAAGATATTAGTTAACTTTTCCCTTTTTTTTTATTTAATAGACGTAAAGTTATAATAGAATGTAACGAATAATGTTACCTGGATGTTCCTCTTGATTTTTAAACCACCATTCTTCAATTGAATGTTCATTAATTTCAACTAAAGAATGACATTGATCTTCGCCACTATCAACATCTTTACACAATGATTCTTGAATTTCAACTAAACGTACTTCACTGTTTTTATAGCTTTTTAAACGTTGTTCTTCCCATGCTGCATCACCACCATCATGTTTTCCTCTGGCTGTTCTGTCCATACCCTAAACAATTTATATGTTTAAAACATATTTATCTTTTTACTGGTGATATGTAAACAATATTTACTTTTTTGAACGAATCTACTAAAGTTGTGCACGATTTGCATGGTGGTAGTGTGGCTGATTTTTTTTCAGATTTTGAAGGTATACCCATAGGCGGCAAACCGGAATCTGCTAGCACCACACCAGGTGCGAATAGTAAAGCTAATAATAATGGCCAATTTTGATGCATAATCCTAAATTCTGAAACATGAAAGATAATAAAAACGTGATTACATTGAAAAAGTGCAATTTTTAATTAATGTTTCTTATAATATTTTGATTAAATCAATATTCAAACGCAATAAATGCAAATGTGATTTACAAAAAAGGATTATACATAATTTTTAAATCGTTAATTGAATACTAACCTTAACCTATTCGAATACACATAAAACAACAGAAAGCAGAACCGTGAAAAATATTTTATGTGGTATGACTTCTATCTAATCGGTTTCTATTAATTTTAATTGAAAACAATTGAATTGCCGCACCACATAAAATTTATTTTATGCAAAAAAAAAAAATTATTACTTTAGTTATTGCAGCAACCATCCAGCCGTTCTAGTTCTGTCATAAATACGTACGTCAAATCCGCATTATGTTCGTAATGGTATTTAGAAATACGCATGCGCAGTGTTTTCGTGGCCCAATTGAAATTTAACAAATATATATTAAATATTTGGTATTTATCTCGACCAATAGATGGCCTGATTACAGTTTTAATATTCAGTTAATTTATGACAATGAGAAAAATTATCACATATTAAAATTTCAACTTATGCAAAATACTTATGCGTTTTGTATTTAAAATTAATTTATTTTTATTTTTTACTACAAAAATTCATAGAAACATAGATAAAATCGGTTATAATACAACATAATTAATGAAATATTAGTCAAATTAAAATTGAATTTTGGACATGATTAATGTCCAGGAGTTATTTCTAATGTGCATGAATCAAAGACTATAATAATCGTCTACCTTAATACAAATAGTTTAATCTTACCTATAGTTTTATCAAGACCTTCTTATATATATCTTCTTTGGTTTTATCCAGAGAAATTGGTGCGAGATATGATTTTCATGTCCCTAACCAATTATTTTGCGTATATTTTAAAGTTATTAGGCATTTTATTTATTTACTTATTAAATAGTTTTATATCGCATTATACATAAAGTATGTATATTATTATTGTATAAATATACTTTGCTGCTCTTTGCCCATTAATATATTTGGATATTAAAATAAATATATATAAATTGAATAATATTAATTAAATCTAAATTTTCATTAAACAAGACAAACAATAACAAAAATTTAATATATTTAATTGAACTTTACAACATACAAACAATAAAATCACGGATTGAATACTAAATACTTACATTTTATATTTTATCATTATCTCTTTTAACCCGATGTTGCACACACACATAAGTTCAGCGCATGGCTAAGCACCATGTCTGTCACTTGAATAAAGTGGGCCCGCTTGCTTATGAGAGCATGTTTACGTGCAAGCCAAAACCTGCATAGGGTTGTAGAGCTAGAAGAAGACATTATCTCTTTTTATGCGTTTAGTTACCAAATCGCCATTTCTTCTAGTTTATTTTATTTTGATTAAAAGTAAAAATGTTTTTTTTTTTTTTAATATTTAGGTTTATCTTTTTGAAATATTCTATATATAAGCGCATCTGTATGCAATTTTCTACGTCTGGTCCAGTGTCAAAGTTTTCAACTTATTTCGCAACTCAGTAAACAATCATTATGAGTAATCTACGACTATCATATCATTGTACACATAATGTATTCATTTACTTCCATTATAGATTACATCACAATAATCAAATAGTGGCTCTTTTGTGCCCTTTATCCTTTTTAATATCGAATCATAAAAAAAAACTTCTTTTATTGGCAATATACGATGTGATCTCGATAGTTCCGAAAATTGTAAGAAGTATATACAAAAACAAGCAAACATTGAATTGGTACACGACCCCATTTTTGTTAAGAATGTTACCAAACAAATAAAAATAAATTTATAAAAAAAAAATAGTGCACAAAATTATAAGTAAAAGATCAACAATTCATGAAATTTTTTAAAATTCTTGTAATTAAAATTCAACAAATAACGTTTGACAATCAAAATTAAACAACAATTTTATTTAGCATTTGAATTTTATAATAATAAATATTTTTATTCAAGTGTATGTATTTTATTACTTATAATCAATAAAATAGTTTAAAAATTGTACAACCCCTACACATAATTTGTTCCAATATAATTTATATAATAAGTTCATAAGCATATGAATGAATTATCCAAATGTACATGCAAAATGTATATGT
The DNA here is from genome assembly GCA_011634745.2 of Catotricha subobsoleta. NCBI lineage: Eukaryota > Metazoa > Arthropoda > Insecta > Diptera > Cecidomyiidae > Catotricha > Catotricha subobsoleta. The sequence continues at coordinate 5,420 of JAABKK020029398.1, read as the reverse complement.
ATAACTGAAACGAATATACACATTCACGGTTTTTACATTTTATTCATAGCATATAGAATTTGATTTATAAAAACGTCTAGATTAAAATTTATAATACTATATTTAAATGTTAATAATTTACATAGGAACTAATAATGTTTCTCAACAATATTTAAATAAATAAAAGGTTTCCTGTTCACAAAGTAATAAATGTGAATTTAAATAATACAACATAGCATATTTAAAGAATAAGCTATTTAAGTTTTAAATTGCTGATAAAATCACTCTTAATTTCTAGTTGGCTATTGTATATCATCCCATTCTAAAATATTTTTTTTAACCCCATGGGCTGGGTATTTCTGTTTAGTGCAATACTTTTAAAACTATCTATTTTAATTTACATATTATCTATTAAATAGATATTTTAAGCGCAAACGATTTTCACAGCACAATTATTATTTAGAAAAGAAAAGATTACTTTAAATTTTACTAAAAATTATTAAGTTTTGTGCATAAAAGAATTATTTGGAAAAAAAACTTGCCTAAGTTTTGGTTGGCAAATTAATTAGACTAGAGTTTTTAGATGAAGGTTCTGAAACAATAGCTGCAGTTGATGCAGCCGATATAATATCTTCTTCATCGGTATGATCAGGTGATACACGTATAGCTTGATACCATTTATTTGTTAAATCAGTCATTTGACTTTTACAATCATGTAATTCTTGTGTGGTAAAACGTCGTGTGAAGAAAGGTGTGAAATATTTTCGATCCAATCGTGCAAATCCACCAAGTTTGGCTTGTGCAAAACCAACTTCATCTTCTTCTGTTAACTCGGATAAATGTTCCGAGTCGATAGCATGTCCCCATTCACGAGTTTTACTTAAAGATATTGATCCTTTGCGATTACGACCAGATTTTGTTTTACGTTGCCGTTTATTTATTTTTTTGCCGGGTTGTAAATATTTAAGTAGTGGCATTGTTGAACCACCAAAGAATAATGTGGTAAAAAGGACAATAATTAAGGTGGTTGTGATCATAACACGTCTAGTTTCTTCACTCGAAATATCTAAATGTAAAGATAGGGCGTACGATATGGCTCCTCGTAATCCCGAAAACCACATAACGAATTGCATTTTATTGGTAATTTTATGTTCACGAAATTTATTAACCATCCATGCTAATGGAAAAATATTGCAAGCGCGTCCAATTAAGCACAATATCAGTGACCATATAACCAAAGCTAATTCACATCGATGATTGAATGAAAATATAGCCAAGCCAAGGTAAGCAAAAACACACGTCTCAGCAATAAATGCAAGTGTTCTCATCGTTTGTTGCATTGTGATTTGTGTAACAGTTGATAAGTTGAAATGTGTGTAATGTGACATTACAATACCACAAAATAATATAGCCATAATTCCGGACAAATGAATGCCTTCAGCAAGAACGTATGGTGCATACGTAAATACTAACATCAAACCAAACTCCAATGATGGATGTTTCCGTAAATCGATATGTTTCAGCAAGAGGGCACTAATCAATGCAAATACAACTCCAATCCCAGCCGATGCAAAAAACATTGTAAAGAATGTTCCGAGAGCATATAAAACAGCATCTCCAGTTTCAGCATTTGGTGTTCGTGATATTGTTGTTGTTAAAACAATTGAAATAGCATCGTTCAATATGCTTTCACCAAATACCAGCATGTTTAATACGGGATCAACATCGATTGCATGAAAAATTGCAACAGTCGCTACTGGATCAACAGCCGATATTAATGATCCAAATGCAAAGCTTTCAACAAAATTTACTAAAATTAAAGAAATAAATATTTTTAAAAATAAATTTAAATAATTCAGCGAAAATAAAAATGAAAGTGCATTTAATAAATATTAGTTTTATGATTGGTTTTTGCTTTACCGTGCAATGGTATGAAATTTATACCTTGATATGATATGATGATATTTAATATCATAAAAATGTATTCGAAGGTATATTTTCACTTTTCATAACATTATTACGTATTACTTATGGTATGAAAAACGAAAATATACCTTCGCATACCTTTTTACGGTAATAAATATCATTTGTATTATAGCTCATGGTATACATTTCATGCTATTACAGGGTATAGCAAATTTTTTTTTCGCAAAATTCGAATTGTATTTGAATAGAAGAAAGGTTGATATATAAAGTGAAGCGTTAAAAATGCGAAGTTTATCATCCATTATATATATTAAGGAATACTTTACGAACATTTATAGGCCACATCAGCCAGTCCAAGTAAATAAATTCCGGCACCAATTACGAATGCTGATATTGTTGTGCCAATGATAGCAAACACTAATATTGATCCAATATTCTGAAAGAAATTTCCTTTATGCAAATTATATCCAGACTCGAAAATAATAGGTGGCAAAAGAACTAAGAAAAAAGCTGTCGGTGAGAACACCTCCTCTCGCTTCCAATTTGCAATGTTTTTGTCCGACAATAAATTTATTAATAATCCAATAAGTGCACCCAAAAATACAACAACAATACTTTCTGGTAAATATTGAAATCCGGTTTCCAACATCGTGTGAATCAATAATATGCCCAATGCTATAACACACAATACAAAAAATATTGCCATTGAATTATTGTGTTCTTGTTCCACAGCCTTTGTATCAATAAGTGGAGTGTCCGGTTGTTTGGTTGTTGCATTTTTTGTTAGTTCATGATCGAGAATAGTAGCATCATCTAAAATTGTTGTAGCATTTATATGATCGTGTTCAATATCTGCTACCGAGCTTAATGTCACACCAGCAGATTTTGTACTATTATCAATCAAAACAGTTTTTTCAGTTGAAGAGGTTGAACTTTGAAGTATTTCACAAGTAACGTCATCATTCATACAACAGCATAACATCAGTGTTATTACAAAGATGGTTTTCAAGGAAATGTCCTTGAATATGTTATTATTTAATTCAATCATATTAATAGCTAATACTGGAATAAATTGAAATATGTACACAAAATACAATTTTTTATGTTAATTTTTACACTAATATTTTTAGATAAACCATTATTGGTTTCGATAACATAAATTATTCAATTATTTTTAAGTGTAATATTCCAATCGAATGATAACATTGTGAAAATTCTTAAATTATACTAACGCGTCAATGTTTGTCAAAATGACGTTTATTTATTTAGTTTCTACCGATTGGCTGCGTACATATTATATGTTTCTTTCATCGCATTTCATGTATTAACGCATTAGGCATCTTCGAGCAATGATTTTAGATCACTTTAAACAAATTGTGAAAAAAAATTGTCATTCCCTGGAATGGTATGAAATTCATACCATAAAATGGTATGAGATGGTATATTTTGGAACATTCATACCATAAATTATACCTAATTATGGTATTACAAATTTCATACCAAATCTAGGTATAACTTATGTTCCAAAATATACATACAATCTCATACCTTTTAATGGTATCAATATCATACCATTCCAGGGTAAGTCAACTGTTTTTCACTATAGGGAACCCTTTCGTGTTTTTTGTAATTTTAAAAGTAAACAATAAGTATTTTGTTTTTTTTACTTTGACAATACATAAGTATTTACTTATGATTTTTATATTTTCAACGATGACAAGAAAATATTCGTATTTCAAGCAAGCAAATTGTATAGGTAATCTAGTGGAAACATATTTCTAAAACTTCACGTAGGTCTTTCACTTTTTCTAAAACCTACTTTTTTATTAAAAATATTCTATTGGCAAATGCAAACGATTCTGTTTTAAATTGTATTAATTAATCGTTATTATCCATTGAAATTAAGTTTTTAAAGCACCTTCGTCAAAGAACGAAGTTTTGGTAGAATAAAGTTCCCTTCACATTTGGTAAAAAAATCTTTTTTCTCATCATACAAACAATTATTTTTGAATATTTGCATGAAATTCGGAATAAGACGACACTTTATTTTCATTTTTTAAATAAAAATGTCTTAATGAAGAATACATCTGATCAAAAAGCTATAATATTTAATTTGTAATAAAAATTACCTACATAAAGTTTGTATTTATGTTATAAAAAGAACATCACTTATTTAACAGTCAAATACCTCATTTAAACTTGATAATAGACGTTTTTATTATAAAAAAAAAAATAAAAATCAAATAATTGGCGAAAGTTCCCTTATTAATAAAATAAAAACTCTTATGTTATGAAAATTTATAATTTTGATAAAAAGAAATTATGTAATATAAATCATTTATTTTTATTGTTACTCTGTTATCAATTTTCAAAATACTGAAAACATTTCAGTAAATATACAACCAGAAAACATTGAAAATAATAAAACTGATAAAAAAAATCTATCTATTTGATCTGCGACCAGCATTAATAATATGTTCCAGAAAGCGATTGAGAGAGGACCGACAAAGAGTGACAAATGTTAGAGATCGCAGATGACTGCAGACTGTTAAATGAATTAAATAGAGTATGACTTGACATTTGATTTCTAACTGACTAGTTATTTCTTGAAATAATGGAAATTCTACAATATTCTCGGGCAGAAAAGGTAAAACTATGCTATTTTTTTTTAAAAATAACGTTTCATTTAATTTAATTTAATTAATTATAAACACATACATTAAAGCATATCTTTTTCTTCTTTTCTTTTTTATAATTATATTTTTTTTAATTGAGTTGAACATTTTTTGTAAACAAATAACATGATTATCACTGATGCACATTATTACACAAATTTATAAATTCAACTCGTTGATCTTTTTGCTTGCGTAAGAAATTAATTTCGAAATTTTTCGTTTTTCTTGCTTGTCATTCAGAATTTGTTAAAGATAAGAATATTATTTATTTTGAAAAATTTTGGTTTTGAAAAATATTTTAAAATATAATATATATTCAATTTGTTTTTGAAAATTAATTTATGAAAATCATTATGACATTATAAAAAAAATTTATAATCGCGTAATAATAAAGTAAATTTCATAATTATTATTGAGAATATTCTTAATTATTTTATGGAGTAATTATTTTTTTTTCCAGTATTTTTCTGTTTAACATAAGAGACTTTTTGTAAACAGATTTGCTTACAATTCTTGGAATTATGTTGGTTCTAATGATTTGAAAACGAGTCATGGAAAAATAACTTAAACCCAGAAGAATTGCACATATATTGATTATATTGTAGTACGCTCGATAGTACGTCAAACAAAATCTTTGATCATGACGTCATATATAACGTCATTTATTGATTGTAAAAAAAATCGTATTTATTATTATAATTATGTCGATAAGTAATTTAGAACCGTATGCACGATTACCCTAGTGAAAAAGATATTTTCACTTATGGTATGAAATTCATACCTCAAACGGGATTCCTAGGTATATTTTGGTACTTTCATACCATAACTAATACCACCTAG
>JAABKK020029376.1:0-15993 GCA_011634745.2 Catotricha subobsoleta | reverse complement strand
TGTCGTTTATAAATAACAGAAATAGGAGAGGTCCAAGGTGACTACCCTGAGGAACACCCGATGTAACTGTTATTAAAGTGACGTATTTAATGGCAGCGTTGTAGTTAGTTTAGTGTAGTTGTGCTCGGTTTTATTCCACAGTTAAAAAAGTATTAATCGCATTTGAGAACAGAATTTTTTAATGAAAACGAAGTGCACTAGTTCGTAAAAAAAATAAAAAAATATTTATCCTCTTTCAAAAGTTATATGTATAAAAATGTCCTTAGAAAATCTATAAATACAAATAAAAAATTTCACAATTTTAATTTTCTATTGTGCTTTTATTTTCCCATATCTGGGAAATTTATAATTAATCGCGATATACTGTTTATGATAACTATAAATCAAAATCAAAAACAATAAATAATTCTTACAAAAAATATATTTCGCTTATATTAAAATAACGAACGCTATTTCAAATAACTTGTCGTGTAACAACTTCATTCTAAATCGCTCAAAAGTAGGAAAAAGACGCCGTCTATGATGATACACGGTACTAAGGACGTTTGTATGAGAAAATTAAGAAACATAAAGCGCCCAAAAAAGGTGATGAGTACCGTTAAAATCCTTGTGTTTTCATATCTTAGAGTTTAGACAACTACTTTCTTTAATGAATATGATGACAGAGCTTTTATACTTTTCCTATACAAACAATAGATTAAATAGAATTGATCATAACAGGGTTCGTAGTTTTCATGAATTTAAAAATTATTGAAACGTTTCATTGAAAAGTTTCAACTTTTCATTTCAAGTCATGAAACGTTTTCGGTTTTTAGAAAATAATTGTGGATTTTCCATGATATTGATCGTTTTCATATGGAATTGATGTATGTGTCACATTTCTAGCCGTGATTTCGCTATGGCAAACTAATATTAGTGTGCCAGATTTGACAGAAATTTTATAACCTTTATTTGTAAAAGTACAAAAAGTGAATTATTGTTTCTAGCGGTATCGAACATTTTTAGACAAATAATAATTCAATTTTTTTTATAAAATATGTCACGACAAATTTTCGGATCGTATTTAAAATTAAATAACATTTGTAAACATCGAAAAAGTCCTGTATATTGTATAAATTTCGATAACAAAAAGAATATAGCCACAAAACCAAATATAAGACAGCAATCAATATCTAAAACTCTTTTGGAAAACACACAAAATATTTATCAAGTGCAATTTTTTACTACTGCCTTAGACAACAAGCATGTAAAAAAAGAATCTTCAACAGATTGGCTGTTAAATTTGAAACTTGATGTGAATACATTTAAGCAAGTTAAATACCAAAAAATGGTTTATACTATTGTTGATATTGAATCCAAAATCATATCAGAGCAAGATGGAATTTTTTTATTAAATACTTGTTCAATAGTGATAAATCATAATATTGCTTCTAGAATTGCGTTAATTGATCGAATCTGGAATCAAATTGTTAAAAATGGTGTTCCAAGTAAGGAACAAATAATTGCTTTGATAAGAGCTTATCGGTCTTGTCGCAAACCAATTGATGATTTCTCAACGTTTTTAAATTATCACAATTGTATTCCGGATATTCAAATATTTGAAGAGCTTTTATATCTCGCTTGTGAAAATGGTAAATATTCTGAGGGAATTACAAATTTACTAACGGAAATAAAATCACGTCAGATAAACCCTACTGAACAGATTTTTAATGCTTTAATTCTTGGACATTCAAAAGGTGAAAACATTCAGAATTGTGAAGCTGTTATTGAGACAATGCGTGTCGCTAATATTCAACCAAGTTCTGAGACATTCAAAGAATTAACAAAAGCCTATATTGAAAATAAATGTACGGAAAAGGCAGTTGGTACTTTAGAAGAGCATGTTAGAAAATTCTCTGAAGGCCAATTGTACGATATAATTCGCACTGCTGCAATAAATAATTCCGAAAAGTTAATAAAATTAACATTGAAATATCTTCCAATTGATAAGTTGAATGATAAACTTATTGCAAGGGAGCTGAGAAATATTCTCATTGAATTGGTTCATTTAGAATATCCTGACAAAGATGTGGATATTAACCTTATTATAAAATCTTTACCCATGCCAACATTCAATGAAAATGAAGATTTTGACAAGTATGGACGATTCTTATTGACAGAATTAATTAACAGCAAAACCAAAAATGAAAAAATTATCAATTTTAGCAAAGAACTGATTTCGAGTAATCGAAATGCATACGCTCTACATATTTGTTGTTTGCTCTGTTTCGAAATTAAACTACCAATCGCATTGGACTTTTTAAAAAGTCTAGCCGAGTTTGAAAAATTACGACCACATTATATTTTGCCATTATTTGTCCAGACTAAAAATGAATTAGAAGTCTTAAACGTTGTTAAGTTAGCATCGAATGATCTGAAAATTGAATTCGATTCTGACACAATAACAAAAATTTTGCCGAAAATTCCGGTAACACTGAAAAATTTAGTAACTGCAATAAGACTTCTGGAAGATTATGGTATCAAAATGGCTGAACTGCAAGCACCAATAATTTCATATTTGTTGTATCAAGATCGACTAACCGAAGCTTTAGAAATTGCTGAAAAGTATTCTGGAAAAATAGATACACGTTCATTAATAAATCCTTTGGTATATGCTATTAAAAAAAAAATTGTCACTGGCAACTTTATTCCCATCATGAAATTAATTAAAATTTTACAAAACAAGAATAGAACTATCGAGTATGATTTAGCAGGACATGTTTTATTACAAATCATATCGCATAAAAAATCAACATCAGAAGAAGTCAATCAATTATTTGTACATCTGCTGTCTGCGTTTTCGAAAGCTAAACTTACAATTTCAAATGAAACTTCTGATATTATTTTTAATGCATTTCATCATTGTAACGATCAAAAATTAAAACAAACATTGGCAGATTTGTTAAATAAAGTTGAAAATAAAAATACGAAATTATTATCAACTGAAACTATTGCACCTGTATTGCATCCAAAGGAAATGACATTAAACGAACTTGAAAATCATTTAATTGAATTGCAGGAAACAAAAAAAAACACCCGTGGTTTGTTTTTAAATTGATTATTAAAAGTTTATATCAAAAACTATTTAATTTTTTAAAATTTTTTTTTTTTAGGTATTCTTCGGAAAATTCTTCAATTAGCTGTTCGATCAAATAAGTTGGAGCGTGCAATGGAAGTAAGAAAAATATTAGATGCAGAGCAAATAGAAAAATCTCCTGCAATGTTTGCAATCATATTTGAACTGATGATTAAAACGAAGCAAACTGAATTAGCTGAACAAAATTTACATGAATTAACTCAGCGATTTCCAAAATTTATAATTGATGAACACAAAATTGTTGATTTTGCAGCACTATTAATTGAACAAAATCGAATTGAAGATGCCAAAAATATTCTGAAAAAACGTGCAACAGAACGTACAATTAAAGGTGGAACATACATACAAAACAATGTTTGGAAATTACTGACGAATGCTGCAATTCTCGGTGTTAAGAATCAGACGCCATATAATTTGGCAGAAGAATTTCTTGACATTATTGTAAAACATGGCTATAGCGGTTATGTAGGTTCAGTGTTTGGACCAATCATAACAGAATATATTGATAAAATGAAAATTGAGGCAGCTGTTAATGCTTATGTACAATTTGCTGAAATGAATCGCAAGACACCACAGAAATTAGGTTTAATAGCAAAATTAATTGAAATAATAAACTTGCCTGATGATAACAAATATTTAATAAACAATATCGATGCTAAAAAATTATTGGATAAAGTGATTAAAACAACAGCTAACCTTTATGGTGCACAGAATACAAATATGTCATTAGCCTTGGGATTTGCTATTTCTGGTACAGAAAAGCAATTAAGAAAATTACTTTTGAACCCTGAGGTTCGACTAAATGCAGATGAATTATATAAAGAAATTGACTATTTAAGTATTTCCGGTAAAATAGCGCCATTAATAAAATTAGCAAAATGTTGTAGAGGTTTAAATCATATAATTATTGAACAAGATATATATGATTGCATGTTAAATAATTTTATACAAACGAATGATTGTCAATCAGCTTTGGAACTATTTAATAATATTTTGGAGGATGATGAACATAAATTAACCATAAAGTTTTCAAGAAAACTGGTAGATTTGTTAAGCAAAAGTGGTTATGAAATACCGGCAAATCTTAAATTACATGCAGACATTGGTTTATAAATCTCTCATGCCTTTCAGTTGAAATAAAAATTGAAATTGTACATCGCTTTAACTATAAATAGTAAATAAAATTAAAGTTAGTTGTATTTAAACTGTATGAAAAATATGTTTTTATTTAATTTATTTGGATTTTATCTTCAATTTAAAAAAAATAAATAAAAAAAAAATATTATAAATTTCCTGCGTCATTGGGACCACGAAGATATCTTGTTAATTCGATGTCCTTGACTTGTAACGTAACACGATCTCGATGCAATGTACATAAGTAGCTATCTTCAAATAATTGTACTAAAAACATTTCGGCTGATTCTTGTAATGCACCTAAAGCGGGTGGCGTTATGCGCCATTCCTCAGTACCATTCCCTCTACAGTTTATCATAATTTCACGGACCAATCTAATAATAAATGAATCAAAAATTAATAAAACTTGTAATTGATGAAAAGGAAAAATTAATAATAAATTTGAATTGTTTAAAAAAAATTGTCTATTAAATTAGAATATTTTCTGAATTCAGTATTTCAATAAATGCTTACAGAAAAAAAAAAACGGTGTATAAATATTGTATATTTATTATTTTCTAACATACCGTTGAAATGGTGCCTTATGAATAACATTATTCACAGACTTTTGCAATTTATCGATTTCTCTGAAAACATGATTCTTCTTTTTCTTTGGCTTGGATTGTTTACGTTGTCGTGTTCGCTCTCTCTGTGAAATGCCTGACGTATTATTTTGAGAATTTGTTGATTGAGATGTAGTATTAATTGTAGATGATTGAGCTCGACGAGGGCTAAAACGTGTCGTATTTGCTGTTTGTGATTGATTTTGTTCCGCCAGAAAATCATATTCACTTTCATTAGTTTCAGCTGATGTAGACAACACTTGTTGACTTTTGTTTCTAGTTTGTGGTGTATGTTTTTGCGGTGTTGCTTTTGTATTTTTCTTATTCACACTTTTATTTGTTTTCTTCATTGTTCGTAAATTATTATTCGTTAAAAAGTTATCAATATATTATACATATCTAGATAATAACAAAGTTAAACAATAAATAGAATTTTCTTAAAGTTCTATATTCAATTGAATGTACTTAAGCGACTTGTTGTGACAATTAAATCAATTCGTTTATTTTCAAACATATTTGCTTAGGTTAGTTTTGAAGTTATGGCGGTCTTTCTATTTTTCACTTCGTGAAAGTGTCATCTTGCGGGTAGAATTTATCAAAATCTAGTATATTTTTATATTTATTTTTTTTGAATAAAGTGAAAGTTAAGAATTTATTTAGCTAATTTTCGTTTTCAATTGGAAATCATTCGATTTTATAACAAGAAATAGTTCTGCATTAATTATTTTGTATCTTCCAATGCCGAAAGATTTTTTTTAATTTAAGAACTATTATCTGTCGATGAAAAATTTGCGACTTTTTTTGTTAAAAAAAATTAATTTATTCATCGTACATATTCGTAATAATATAAATATAAATACAATATAATATACATACATATCAACTGAAACATCAGCATACGTGTAATATCGAGTTATAAAATATAAAATTTTCGAACTAAATGAACTGTCCATTTTATATCCTTATCCCACCCACCTACCTATAAATTAATCGTGAAAAATAATTTGCGAAAAATGCGCTGTAACGAACGTGCGTGGCAAACACTGAGCTACTAGATATAAAAAAATAAAAGAGCAATGCAGAAGGTTAAAATTATAACGTTTGTGATTAGCGTTTAGTGGAAGTGATTTTTTATTCGGTGGATTTTCAATACTTATCCGTGTTAAATAAAATGAATGGATACGTGAATTGCTTAAATTATAATTAATATTAATTTTAATTTAAAAATAATTAAAAATATAAATAAGAAGAAATAAAGGTGATAAGCATTAAAAACGAAAGTAAATACGCCACCAATGAAAAATATTTGAGAAATTTCAAATATATACCAGCATTTTTACGTGATTTTAGGATCTTTTTGAGGTAGAGATAGATAGGTATGCGTATGAGGTAGATTACTAGGAGTTAGTAGTCGATAGCATAGATAATACAGATTTTTATCGACTATTCACCCCAGATATTTTTGGGTAAAAACTCAAAAACGTTTAAAATATACGTATATTTAAGCGATTAAAATTTGCTTCCGCTAATCAATGTAAAATCACAACTACTTTAATTCAGATTCCGGTTGTCATTCTTTTCTAACCTAAATTATAATTAGTTTCAGTAAGCAAGTAAGAATACACGCGGTATCAGACATTTTTCAATTAATTAATTTTTCACAATTTATAGCTTTTAATAAAATTATGTCACGACAACTTTTAAGATCATCTTTAAATTTAAATTTAAATTACATTTGGAAAAGGCGACAAAACCATGTAGCCCGTTCATATTTCTGTAACAATTTTTTAATGTATAAAAATTTGTCTACTGTAGCAATCACAGAGACAATACCAAAATCTACAAACCTAGTTAAAAACTCACAAAATCTTTGGAAATTGCGATTTTCTACCACTGCAGACAGGAGCAATGTCCAAAAAAAAATATCTGTCGATTGGACGCTTTTATTAAAATGCTGTTCACTAGTTATAAATTGTGATAATTCTGATAAGAGAAGACTAATTGAAAGAATTTGGAGTCAAATTGTTAAAAAAAGTGTGCCAAATAAAAAACAAATTATTGCTTTGTTAAGAGCTTATCGTTGTTTTTACAAATCAATTGATGATTTCACATTATTTTTTAAAGATATTCATTGTGTTCCGGATATTCAAATTTTTGAAGAACTTTTATATTTAACTTGTGAACATGGTCAACGTACTTTTGAATTTGTTAATTTAATGAATGAGATTGAGGCACTGCAGCTGCCACTGTCTGAACGAATTTTTAATGCTTTAATTCTTGGCCATTCAAGAGACCAAAACATTAATAATTGTGAAGGTATCATTGAGGATATGCGTGCCGCTGATATTCTACCAGGTTCCGAGACATTTAAAGAATTAACAAAAGCTTATATTGAAAATGAACATACGGAAAAGGCTGTTGTTACTTTAAAAGAACATGGTAGAAGGTTTTCTGAAGATCAACTGTACGAAATAGTTCGCATAGCTGCAACATTTAATGCCAAAGAAGTTATAACATTAGCATTGACATTTATTCCAATTGGCACGATTAATAACCAACCTACTGCAAAGGATCTCAGAAAAATTCTAGTGGAATTGGCATATTTGAATAGTAAGCATATACCAGAAGAAGTTGATATTAACTGGCTTATTAAATCCTTGCCTTCGTCAATATTTATTAAACATGAAGATCTGGACATATATGGCTCGATTTTATTGCAAGAAACGGTTAAAGACAACATCATTTGTAAAAACCTTTCAAAAGAAATTACTTCCAGTATACAAAACACTGAAGCGCTTCGTATTTGTTGTGCAACTGCTTTGGAGAGACAAATACCCGATTCTATGAAGTTTTTGAAGAGTATAACCGAATTTGAAAAATTACGTCCGATTTACATTTGGCCATTATTAGCAGAGGCCAAAACTGAAACTGAAATTTTAGAAATAGTTAAACTAGCGATCAAAGATCTTAAAATCACACTGGACTCAGACACAATAACCAATTATTTATTGCCGAGAATTACAATAAAACATAATGATTTAGAATGTGGTAAAAATATTTTCGAAGATCACGGTCTTCAAATGGCTGAACTTCAAGCACCATTAATTTCATATTTGTTGTATCAAAGTCGACTAACCGAGGCATTATTGATCGCAGAAAAATATGCATCGAAAGTAGATACGAGTTCATTAATTTTACCATTAACTTATGCAATTACAAGCAATCGTATCACTAACAACATTGCCCCAGTCACAAAATTAATTAAAATTCTTCAGTGTAAAAATCAAGAGATTAATTATGATTTTCCAGGACATATTTTATTAGAAATTATACGGCATGATGAAGGATTAGGGCAAGAAAAGTATTCATCAATGATCAAATTACTATCTACATTCTCAAAAACTGATATTCAAATATCAACTGCGGCCTGTGATATTGTGTCAGATAATTTTCACAAATGTGACGATAGTAATTTAAGTCAGATATGCGATGGATATTTAAAGAAAATTGAAAATAAAAATTTAGATTTAATATATAACGAATTTAACATTGCATCCAATTGACATATTAAAAGGTTGGTGGTTTATTGGTTGGTTCATTATTTATCACAAACAACTAATTAATGCTATTTTTCAGTTTTTTTTCTAATATTCTGCAATTAAACTTTATCGAGTACTGAATGTTATAGAAAAATCTGTGATCAACTGAAATTGGATAAAAGCCTGGCAATGATTAATCAATTTATTAATCCTTTAATTAAGTTAATAAATATTGATAAATATAAAATATTTTTTCTTGTAAATTTGAATTGGATAAACTAGTATTTAAAATTGAATGAAAAACATATTTTAAAAATCTTAACAAAAGATTCGAATGTGAATCTTAGCTTTTTCAAAATTCTTTATTAGATTAGAAATATCAAAAAAACAAATTAAAAAAAACTTATTATTCTTCTGTTTATAAAAAAAAATCAAACGTAATCAATAAATTTAATGTTAATGTTTTGAATTTTAAAATTGTTGCCATAATTGTATGTTATATTGTTTTACGTAATATGTTTTAAACAAAATGAATAAAATTAATTAATTAATAAGTATATTAGAATTAATAAAATTGTTTTTTTTTTTAGAAGTTCACATTTCTTGCTTTACGAGGAACATTATAATATCTATTACAGTACCGAAATTATTTTTTTCTTGAAAAACTGCATTTTTTGGTCAATGATCATGTAGCGTACAAACGGGTTAGACATTAAGTCTATTTATACATGTTGAACTTTCTTCGCTTAATCGAATATACTTATTTCAAAAACTTTTGCTTTTAGCTCCAAAAATGGGAATTGTTAGCTTTGACAAAACTAACATATTTGCTGGAGAAAAATTGTATCAATCTCTTTGAGATTCTGAGAAATTTCGGTTTAAGCGTGTAATACAATAAATACACGCATCAACCGAAACATATCAGAAGAAAAAAAAACTAGTTAAAGTTTCTGCAGCAAAAATGTTTTTCAAGTTCTTTGTACACTAAAATGATCCGAACCAATACCTTATGAAATATCTTCGATTAAGTGTAAAAATTTCAGCCTGTATAAGCTAAGAACTCTTTGGACTCTAAAATTTTTTTTTGTTTTTGATGTAATCAATCTAAAACATCATAGAATAGAAATGCTGTCTGAAGCTAAATACATTACCCTCTATAGTGCACATTCAAAGTTTTAGAAACCTTACTAATTTGTAAAGATCCACAAGTTGTTTGTTATAAAAAATGTAAATTTGTTGAACAAATTTCCATATATATTTATAATGCGTAATTAAATTTTCAAACCGTTTTAATGAATTAAAGTTTTTACATTAATTTGAAGGAATGAATTAATTTTCAGCGTTACAGCGGTAGGCAACACTTAACCTCATTAGATTATTTTGAAGTTCAATTTTAAATTTAAAGAGAATCTAAAATGAATGAACACTTACGTTAACATAAATAAATTAACAATTGTTTATCCTTTTTTCTTTTGTCTAATGGACAAAAATTCCATTCAACATGAAAGAGTTTATTATTTCTTAATTCCCTAATTGTCGATATATCGACGTACATTTTAATTATTATTTATTCACTAAGTAGTACAAAAAAAAAATCTACATGTTTTCTTTTTTTAAATATACTTCTTTTTGTTTTTCGCTATCTATACTTGTTCCTATTAATATCACATCATACGTTTGTCGACGTCTCATTTATTCACTTAAAAGATAAATTAGACTACAAATTAATAAAATAAAATAGTCTCATAAAAAAGTACTTTTGAAATAATTAAGTCTTAAGATAATTTGCAATTTATAACCACATCCCGCGCACATTAATCACATTTAAATAAAATGGTGATTTTCTTATTTCTTCTTAACTATTCGTTTAATCCGATTTACATTTTTTATTACAGGTATCACAAACCCGTACATCAGTTGTCCAACCACGCTCTGGAACTGTACGTCGTCCTTGTGAACAATTATCACATACGGCCTGACCACATCCGCGACAATGATGTCGTTTGCGATCACAAACTGGTAAATGTAATTGACGATGTGGTGAATTACGAATATCAATGTCACTTTGTTGTTTGATGCTGTTTTGAGGTGATATTGATGTAACGCCAGTGGCGGCAGCTACTAACTCTTCAGCTGTTCCAAACAATGAATCACACACTGAACATGTTGGTGCCTCGTGATCTGGTACCCAATACGATGGACGGGCTGAGTCTTTTATTAGATCTGTAAAATTTGTTTTCATGTTATGATAAAAAATGTTATTAACCAATTTTAGCAACATGTTTTCTACAATATTATTAAAATATTAATGAAAACTAAACTCACCTTTCGGATATTCTAAAACGGATGCAACCGACGTCAGTGTATTAAATACTGCCTCTCCATATTTTCTAACTCGAATATCTTGATCATCTGTTGTACTATAACTGCCTGCAGATGAATTTATTGTCGTTTGAGTAACATCTTAATGAATTAACATACACAATGAATTTATACGTAAAAGAGAGAAAGAGAAAAATATATAAATAACGATAATAACAAACAAAATTAAGGATATGTGTGAGGATATGTAACTAAAATATAATGGTGATTATTATTTGTAAATTATTTTTATTGATGATTTATCTACATAATAAAAAGAAATACCTGGACAAGCGTCACGTTGACGCGATAGAATCTCTTTGCATGCATTACATACACGAACTGGATAATCCCAGCCCCTAGCTGGAACAGGCATTTGATTTATTGAACAAGGACTACAAAAACCCTCACCGCATCCTCGACAATGATGTTTATGTAAACCAGTTCGTTCAAAATTAGTTTTACATGTATGACAATTCTATAAGAAAGATTGTGATTTAGTTTTGTATATTTTCGTTACTTTCGTTTATGAGTCGTTAATTACAATTATTTCGGAATTGGGTTTCCAATAGGATGGTGCTATTTTATCTGCTACCCAGTCGGTTAATGCTTTTGATGGCTGTGCGCTAATGTTGTATACAGTTTCTGTTAAATAACTGACACCATCGACCACCATTTGTGCTGAATGTTTTGGTCCATCTCCTGATAAATATGAATCTTTCCATACATGCACAATTTCGGGTCTAAAAAAAGTGTATTTTTTTGTTAATTAAGATTTAAATAAGATATGTTTGATTATTATCAATAAAATTTTGATAATAAGAATCAGTTAATAAAATAAAATAAAATATAAACTCGCAGCACTATTTACTTTTCTATTTTAAATAAAAATGTCTTTGTAGGTACTGAAAGTGTTCGTAATCATTAATGAATAATGATAATGAAAATGATAAGACAACTAGTACAGATAACAATTTTGTCGCAAGAAATTGAGTTTGTTACGTACGCAAATAAAATATAATAATTAATAGTTTGTATTAATAATTAGATTGCGGTAGCAATTTAGTATAGTAGTTATGATAATAATTTAAAATCTTTTCTTATTTTTTGTTTCTTATCTAAAATTTTAAAGCAATTATTAAATTGTTTGTTATTAAAAAATAAAAATAATATATTTATAAGTATATATAAGTATAAAATGATAGTTATAAGTTTAAAAAATATTTCGAAATATTTGATATAAAAATGTTATTTATTTATTTTTTTTGTGGTTTTTGAGAATTCTTAACTACATACTAGCAAGTGCATACAACTTAACGCAAGTTCGAATGCTATGTTATATAAAACTTAGTATGTACACTTGCTAGTGTATGCGCTGCTCAAGAAAACTAATTTCTTTATTCAACTAAGTATTTTTTATTTTAATTCTGAATGAGAAAATGTACACAGACGACTAACTATCCTTATATGGAATTTCGTGTTTACAGATCCGACAGATCTGCTATATCTTAAAATTTAGAACCTTTGAGCAGTTGCTTTTGAAATTCTTCTTAATCTCTTAAAATCATTTTTTTTTATCAGATATTTAGTTTAAATAAAACTTACCTAACAGCAAAATCTTCGGGTCCTTTATTACCGTACCAATATTGTCGTGAACGATGAATTTCACCACAATTTGGACACTCAATAACAGAGCCACTCCACGCATATTTGGCCAAACCAAACCACGATGTATCATTTGTTGTTTGTGTCGTGATTTTCACAACGATCTAAAAAAAAAAAAATTAGAAATAACAGTGAAAAAAAACCGATTGAGCTGCATTTTGCTTTAATGAATAAAGTATTTTATGTGAATTTACCCTTACCTGACGACCATTCAAATGGCATTGTTTGCACAAATAAACTTTATTTTCGTATTGATGCTGATATCTACAGCATTTCGAATTGTGATGATCTCGTTTTTCCATGACATGGCCCATCGACAGTTCACAACGTTCTTCACAAGATTCACAATGTACACCACATGTGAAATACTGCTCCGGAAACGGATTAAATGATTTTTCAGTAATTTTCCCCGAAAATTTCAAATTCAATGCCTAAAATTGAAGAATAAGTACAACATAAAATAAAGAAAACAACAAATATTACGAATTTCGTTTATAGAAAAAACATACATCAATAGCTTTAAATACAACATCTATCTGACGCGGTGAGCGAACGGATGTATTTTCTATTTCCAAATGCAAGGCATTTTGAATAACACTATAATCAGTTGGCTGGTTCAGTGTCTGAAGTCCTGTATATCGCAGTGAGCTAAATGCTTCCAAGTCAATATTCATTTGAGCAAAACGTTCACGCAAAATATCTTCAGCACTTTTATCGACAGCTATTTGTTTGAATAAACAAAAAAAAACCATTGATAATTATTTCTATTTTATATTCATGACTCACCCAACGTAATATAAACACACACGTCAAACTCGCCTTACTTACTTGACTCAATAATTTTGGTATTTCTAGTCTCGTGAAAAATTATGACAGCTGGTCCAAGAGCTGTTGCTGGACCAGGTAAGCCAAGTGATTGTAAAGCTAATGAAAAATGCTTGTAGAATGCTTTGGAAGCCGTACCCAGAAATGCGAACATATCATTGTGTAAGCGCTCGGATCTTGTACGAAAAATCACAATATCAGATATTGCCAAAACTTTGAGTAACATTCGCATACGTTGATTTTCACTGCTTGTAGCACCTAGCAATCCTTCGGTGTCCAAGCATAAAATCCCTAACGCTGGTTGCAATGCACCCCATACACCCAATGTACAAGAATCTTGTGCAGATGATGTCTGAAAAATTTCTTCACCATCGAAAAATGTATGATTCATCGTATGTGACTTTCCAACGCCAGTATTACCAAATATAGAAACCACCTTAACTTTTGAATCAATGGGACATCCTAAACGCTTTGAAAATATCTCTGCTGAACCAACACGTAACTCTTCTCGACCATCGAGCAACAGAAAGCTTTTCTCATAATGTATATTAATAGATTTTAAATCATCTTGTGTATGATTTAAATGAGTCGATGTAATGGCATTATTAATCGCGGTACGTATATTGGGTTGATCTCGTTGTTGTGTTGTATTGTTTGATTTAATCGATGTGACTTTCATTTTTGTTGATAGAATCTTCTCGCTAGTTTGATGTCGCATAGTTGCTGATACATTAGCATTATTCTTGTTGTAACGATTCGGTAAATAATCATCATCTTCACAGTCTGAATTCATTGCATCGATTAAATCAGCCTAGAATAATTAAAATTAAATTATTAAAAAAAAAAATAGTAATAAGAAATTAAAGTGCATAACAATATTTATTTTTTTTAAATGGCGAATTTCACTTGTCAAAAGCAGTTTCATTCTTATAAGAAAAACAACATAAATATAATAAAATAACATACATCGTTTAATTTTCTTTAAGAATAAGAATTAGAATAAATACAGTCACAACATATAATATACGTTTACACATTTAATTGAACATACTTGAACGTCATTCATACATTTATATATTCCAATACATTGAATATACGTCACGAAAAAAAAAGAAAAAAAAAGAAAAAAAAGAAAACCAACAACAAACGAAAAACAACATAAAATATATAAATATAATAGCTCGCAATCGACGTGCCTGTATCATGTCGGTCATGCTGATAAGACATAAACACTCCTCTCTTTTTTTATGAAAAAATCACAATAAGACGCAATTATTTAAAACAAAGTTTTTTAATATTTTGACAAAAAATTTATCAAATGTAATAAGGAAATATAGATTTTATTGAAATAAAGCTTCATATGGAAACAACGATATGGCCTTCGACTACACTTTCAATTTGGCGACAAATACACAATTTACACACCTTTCAACCTACATGCAGAAATTAGCACACACATGGCTGAAAAAACGAGGGACACGATCTCTTCGACAAATACATATTTTTTTAGTTTATCGTCAATAATAAAAATTGATATATAATGTTAACAAAACAAACCCAAAAACACATACACTACAATCAAGAAATGTTTATGTGTTATAAATTATTATTTGGAAAAAAAAAAGAAATAAAAATAAAAAAAAAAATGACTAGCACTTGCCTTGAGTGTTAATGAAGGAGTTTCATCAATTGGTTCCATGATGGATGGAGTTGTATTTGTTTTCGTATTAAAATTAGTATCGTTAGTCATTTTCTATTTTTTTTTTTTTTTTTTTTACTTAACTACTAACAAGTAATCCAAATCCAATGACCAAAAATAAATTTCGATTTTTTGTGCAATTTGATAAATAACTGCAAAATTATATTTTTTTCCTTGTTTAAGTTTGTTTTTTTCGCTTAATTTTTTTTTGCATTAAATTAGATTAACAAAACACCATTACCAAATATTGGTATATTCGCTAGCTATAACAAAACTAATAAAAATAAAAATAATAATAATGAAAAAAAAACGAAACCAAAACATAAATGTCTTTACTGTTTTCTTCTGTTTTAGGTTTCAACTTTGAGGTTAATTATTTTAAGTTAGGTGCGTCAGAAACAAAGAACTGCAATACTTTGGTAATATTATATGGTGTATGTGAAGTGTACACAATATATATGAAAGCAATTTGTACAATCACACAGCCAAAACCACAATATTTACTTATTTATATTATTATCATTTTCTACACAATTTTCATGGTCATTAATATAGACATTTATCATAAACAATTTTGAAACTAACAATTAATATACGTATTTATAACTTTGATTTTGCTACTTAAATCGTAATAAACCATTTTCATTAAAATCATGAAGTGTTTCGCAGAACCATCACGAACATTTATTTATTACTATTAATTTTTTTTTCATCAAAAATTACTTTGCATGTCTGGCGCACTATTTTTTTGACAAAAAAATAAATACTGACAGCATAATATTTTTCTAAGTAAAATTATAAGATTGAGTCATGAAATTGGTGTTGCCAATATTTTTGTTAAGAGTAGTACTAGATTTTTCTTAAAAAAAGATATATGTATTACGTTTACGAGGGCTGAATGAAATTCGGGCGCTAGGAATTAACGCCGGATGGAATTAACGCCGGATGGAATTAACGCCGGCTGAATTTTTTTTATTTTAAATTTTTTTAAATATTGTTTTAAATATTTTATAGATTACTTTTTATACAGTT